>JALIZH010006808.1:0-179217 GCA_030522465.1 Rhipicephalus appendiculatus
AAATGCTCCTTGAATGCTGCTTCGAGACGGCGCAAGCGTCCTGTACCTCTGCCCCACGCGCTGACCAACCACGTGCCGTACACTTCATTGCTACTCCCATAGCGCGTCGCGCGGTTCTTCGAGCGCGCCGTTTTCGGCGCGCTCGAAGTGGCCCTTGCGCACCCTGTAGTGGCCCTTGCGCACCCGCCCTCAACTCCATCTGCGAGCACCTCTGCCAGCCGCTCCCATACCCGTGACCCGGTGCCCTCTCGAAGGGCCCTACAAAACGAGCTCTGGACCTCCCAATGGCTACCTCCAACTCAGAGCGTTGGGTGTGCTCAACTCCTACCAGGAGTTGCGGGAGGCCCACCTCATAAATCATTATACGCGGCTCATGCAAACGGTCCCCGGGTGCCGCCTGCTCAACCGCTTGCACATCCAACACACTTGCACTCCAGAGGAGGCGGAGCGTATTCCAACACTGTGGCGCCATATGCTCTGGGTCTCTCCGCTCCCCAGTAACATGGACACGCACACGCATGAAAACAGGCGACAAGCGTGGGCTCGGGCGCTCGAAGGACAACACGGCTCCCGACCTCATGTTTATTACCTAGACGTAGCAGGGCCGACGCCCAAGGGATTTTACACGGCCGCTGTAATTCACCAGGGCAAGCACGTCAACGGGCTTTCCTTTCGAGCACAAAATTCAGGGCGGGCTGAGGAAGTAGCGATAGCATTTGCTGCCGCGGATCCCAATTCGAAGACTATAATAACGGATTCCAAAAAAGCGTGTGCCCATTACTTAGCAGGGGAGATACCCCCCCTTAGCCAGCCATATTCTAAGACGGGCTGCCACTGAACCAACCCCGAAACGCATAATTTGGGGCTCCTGGCCATCAGGGTTTTAAGGTAATCAGGCCGCTGACGCGGCTGCCCGAGCGCTTACCCACCGGGCTCCTCACCCTAGCTCTTATGACTCGGAGGCCAATACACCGCTGCTGCGGTTCAAAGAAATTAGTTCGTATTATCACAACATTCACCGCCTTTTCCCGGCTCCTGCAAAGGGGCTGAGTGGGGCGGATGAGCGAACATTAAGGCGCCTGCAGACAGGAACTCTACTCTGTCCTGCAATAATAAAGCACTTCGACCCGAACACGGATGGGCGGTGCCCACACTGTGGGGAGACCTGTGACATCTTCCACGTGGTGTGAGCATGTACAAAAAATCCCCACCTGCCCCCCTTCTTCTACCCCTTCCCTAGCGGCATGGAAGACTGCCTTTCTCAAATGCTTCTCGCTGGAGTCTTAACGGACTCTGGTGAGACGGGCGCGAGTCGGGGCCCCGTCATGTGGTGTCCCGGACTAGGGACGCTAACCATGTAGCGGAGTCGAGCTTTGGCCCCCCAAACTCTCTCTTTTTTTTTTCTTTTCACAATAAATGTTTCCATCTCTCTCCGTCTCTCGAAAGGCCCGATCCAGTCATCGTGGGACACGCTTGAGTACGACCACAGCACCCTGGAGTCTACTTCGTCGCCCGCTGCGCTTCTCCCAGTGCCGCCCGTGGAACAATCATAAACAGAGGCCGGATTTTTGGCACTGAAAATTGCGTTTTAGGCGTCACAAATAGGCAGGCAAAACAAAGTTTTAGGCCTCCAATATTGTGATTATAGGCACAATAAATTTTCACATAAATGCGACTAACATGAAAGGAAGAGGCACGTAACCTGTATATAGTTCAAAGGGGAGAACGTTTGGGCTTGTTGGTTGTTCATCGTTCTTCATAAACCATAGCGCAAATAAGAACACGGGACAAGAAAGAGACCAGGACAGGCGCACACTATCAACTGAAGTTTTATTGCTGAAACAGGGCATATAAGCACCCTTTGAAGCTGCAATAAAGAAAAGAGAAGAAAAGGAAAAGGAAAAGGAAGGCCCTGTTTCAGCAATAAAACTTCAGTTGATAGTGTGCGTCTGTCCTGGTCTCTTTCTTGTCCCGTGTTCTTATTTGCGATTTGCTCTATATACGCCAGGAAGACAAAAAATGTGATTGTTTAAGGTGGTACACAGGCAGCAACAGTTGAATGTAGTTGCAATTCTCCTTTGTCACGCGCGCTTTGCAGAACGTGGTCTCTCCGATCATTCTCTAGCATGGTGAGTGAAGTGTCCGCTGTCGCGTCAACACACACCTTTCTGCCTTTCTTGTCAGCATGACTGCCAAAGGTAAAGCAGGGGTACACATCCAGATAGCCAAAAGATTAAGAGGAGGAGATCCTTCCTAATGACCGGTCGAATCGCGTAGTACCATTTTCGCCCCTGGCGTTGAACACCTTAAAAATTAAATAACAAATCAAACAAAAGCCGCATGCACATCACAATTTTCTTTCTTTTGCTCTGCACTCGCCCCTGACGGCTCTCCGCAATTTCGCAATGGCTAGCCGCTCGCGCCTTGTCAGCGCGGCGGGGTATTCTCACCGGCGCGACCCATTTAGCTGCTGCTAGTGGTTGTTTCCGGCATTTCGTGAACTAGAGGACTAGGTGCAACCCTATAGAGTTGCGAACAGTCAATGCTGCGCGGTAACAAAAATAACGGGCTCAGAGTGCGCCAGTAAGTGAAACTTGCGGTTCAATAGTCTTCATATAGGCGCTAATTTTGAAAATAGGCGTTTATAGGCACCTTATGCATATAGGCACGAACGCCAGAAACAGGCATCTGCAGGCACTATGAAAACAATATAAAAACCCACCTTAGCCTCTAATTCATGGTCATATTGTTACGGGGAAGATTTATTCTGTTAGAGCTGATCTAGGTAACGCATGACAATATATACAGTGGCGCGATAGAAGCGGGAAGAATCATATAGGCATTTGCCTAAAATCCGCTCGCTAATCATAAAGACACCGTGCCTTTTCAGGATGACGACCTGGACGGTCCACGGACCCCTTTGTCTCGCGTCACGAACCCCCCCCCCCCCCCGTACAAACGCCCTAAATTTTTCATTCCGGGCTCACTTCTGCGGGGGGGAGGGGAGGGGATAAGCTGAAGCGTCATCATCGTCGCCATTCATCATCATCGTCATTTTCCAGCCCCCCGCACCACGCCTCTCGCGCAGCTCATGCTAGAGCTGGAGGCGCGAGCCAGAGTAGAACGCGCTCACGCTTCTTGTGATCTGGACGCTGCAGCCGCCACCGCTCCCCTGTGGCCTTGTAGTAAAGTGACGAGACGACGAACAACGTCGGCCGTCGACACGTCTCTCTCTCGTCCCTCGCTACACACTGAAGGACCAGGCGGTCTTCTTGAGGGTGTGTGCTATCAAGATGGCACATAATCACTGCAGAACAAGCCGGTTCTGATCTAGTGTGCGTGTACAGTGAAACTACAGAGGTGTGCGACCAAACGTAAACCTTAAGTTTATACTCAAGTAAACCAAAGTTCACCGGACGCCAGAGACTAGTGCAATTAAGGACGATTAAATGGAACGTTAAGATCGCCTGAGAGTTATATTTCTTCTTCGTGTCACTTTTTTAAAGAACCTGCAGTCATTACATTTACAAGGAACATACGAACTAAAGCCCCAAAGTAAAGAACAACAACCGAATACTTGGTTAGCAGTGAAAGCGAGAAACAATGTATAGAATGTAGAAAGGAGCGGGCAAAATAATGCAGTGCAGCTCAGTGGTGAAGTACAATGGTAAACCTAATAATGTGCTCATATTTCCAAGAATTAAACAAGGCATAAATAATTATTGGCGCGCGTAACAATACTAGAGCCCTAGTTGAAGAAATGCAAGGATAAATGATTTTCGAGAGCATATAGCTGACGTTTCCACAGTACATCAGTTTGCAGTGTCAGCGTATAATTACTTTGTTTATCAGTGTGTCAGTGGAGCATCTGCATCTCGTTATGGCGGCGAATTTTTCAGTTGTGGTGTGAATTTTTTTTACATTATTGATGAATAGTGGAGCACAGTGGCTGAAGAATAATTCACTGATCTACACTAGTTATCTGCAGTGATTCGAGAAAAAATCTAGGCGCCTAAGGTTCCACCAGCAGAAATAAAAGAAGACATGTTCCTTTCTTTCTGCGGCTGGTGCTTAGCCGTCCAGGTATTTCTCAAAGTTATGTACCAACTAGCCCAGAAACAAGGTCTGCCTAGTTACATGCCTGCAGTGTCTCTGGCTCTTTCGTCAGTTACATTCGCTCGGTCACCAATGCACGCGTGAGTAACTGTTTGACCGTTTGGCCCAGTTAGGGCTCCACAACTTGGTTTACAAGAAGTCGCCGGAAATCGCTAAGGAGCTGGGCGACAACGTGCGCAAGATGATCGTCATCATCGGTGAGCTGGCCACGTCCCTCGAGAAGGTGTCAGACGTTCCGCCCACCGACTGGATGGGCATCGGCGACACCATCGTTGCCAAAACCGAGAACCTCAACATGGCCACGATCGCACCCTTTTGGACCTACATCCCGAAAATGAAGGACTTCCAAAGCGTCAAAATGCTTGGCGCAGGTGGATTCGGGTACGTAATCGACCATCACTGTATTTCGTCATTACAAAGGGTTGAAGGGGATGCTGTACTGCAGTGGCGTAAATCCCTAGAGACCACAAGGGGGGACACATCTTGCAATGGCGGCCACTTTGTTTTTATATATATGCTTTACTTTTAATCATAGAAAAAATTAAAATTATGCATTCACATATAATAATAATAATAATAATAATAATAATAATAATAATAATAATAATAATAATAATAATAATAATAATAATAATTATTATTATTATTATTATTATTATTATTATTATTATTATTATTATTATTATTATTATTATTATTATTATTATAAAACAAGCTTCAGCATCGGCGCCTGCTCAGAAAAAATAGCACTGAGTATCCAATAGTAAGCGACATCGCATGGCGAAGTTAGTTTCTAATCGCAACTCGTAGGCAGGCGCTAGCATTTTCGCAGCTGCGTCATTCGGCTTAAATTATGCAATAAAAATTGTACCGCTTTTCGTGCTAACGCATAAAGGTATTCCCCATCGTGTGTACCGGCTAGAAGTACTTATTTCTGTTCAATGAAAGTGCTTCAGATTTCAGAGTTGGTTTTACGGAGAGTGCATTGTCCTTGACTGTCAAGACATTCAAATATGAGAAAAATCTCGAGGGGGGGACACTTGCATGGGGTGTCCCCCCCCCCCCAGCCTTAATACAGGGGGGGTCAGGGCCCCCCTGACCCCCCCCCCCCCCCCCATGATTTACGCCTCTGCTGTACTGGCATAACTTCTTACTGGTGGGGTTGCTATCACCCCCCTGTAAAGTCGTTTTCACCTCACGGCGCACGCACGTCCGGCGGATTAGTGGCGTGGTTAGTTTTGCCGACGAGCGACAGATGGCGCCGTGGCGCCGCTTTGATGTAAATCAAAGGACTGTGGGACGCCTCGCGTTGGGCGCTCACGGCAAGACGACAAATGAGGCTGTAAAGGGTGATATATGCAGAGGTTTTGAAGTGAGGGAAGCTCAGAGCAAAATTTGATTTCAATAGAGGCTGAGGAAAATGAAGGAGAGTAGATGGGCAGGGAAGGTTTTCAGGTATTTGTATAGAAAAAGCGTCGACACGCAGTGGAGAAAAAGAACTAGGAGGCTCACCAGTAAATATACGGCTAGCAGTGTGGGCCGACATGGCAACAAGGAGCATTAAGCGAAAAGTCAGAGAGGCGGAGAGGACTTATTGGATGACAGCGATGGAAAAGAAGGCCGGCTCTCAGTGACTACCGAAAGGGAAAAAACGAAATAAGGAGGGAGAGGTTTTATGATAATTCAAGGGGAAGCACTTTACTGTGTGAAGCAAGGTCGGGTTGCCTTAGAACGCGTAGCTATAAAGCGAGATTCTGTAACGAAGAAGAACAATGTACATGCTGTGGGGGGAACTAAGGAAACGATGGAACATGTACTGATTGAATGTGGCGATATCCACCCAGATATACGTGTGGGCACGAGTCTACATGAAGCCTTGGGTTTTAGGGACAACAATGGAAAGCTGAACACGTCCGCGATAGAAATAAGTAAGAGACGGTTAGAGTATTGGTGGCAGAAAAGTAGAGATAAAGGACAAAAATGAAGAATGGGGAAAAATAAGGTCATTCTGCCTTAAGAGGCAGAGAGATGGACCGTGAATTTATATTTTTCTTTGCTATAATAACATAGATTTAATCAATGTAGATAAGGCATTAGGCCAACATGAAAAGAAAGTTTTTTTTCGAGCCTGGTGTCACCGCCCCGTTATAAAGGGGACGCTCATAGCATCCATCCGTAGGAAGCTAGCTTACGCTGAGAAAAAGTGCTTTCACTCTTCTTCTCGGGGTTGGCGCGGCCATGGAGGTTCGTCTCCCGCGGGAGGCCCGTGTGGACGATTCCGCGGCTTAGTATTACGGACTTCCGGAGTAAGTCGAACGTCGGCACACCGCATTCGCGGTATATTGTATGTGTTGTGTTGTTTTCTCTCTGTTATGTTCTTTGTTGTATTGACATTATGTATCTGGTTATTTAGCGTGTTGCTAGTTGCGTATTAGATTCATCTGGCGAGCTCGCCGTTGTAAAAGCGGGTAATGAATGTCCACGTGTTTGTTGCTCGATGGCGTGGACTGTCTGTGTGTTCAGAGAGCGGCGCTTCCTTGAATCCCACAGAGTCCACCTCACAGGGAACCAATATTTTAAACGATTTGCCTGCTAAACTGCTACTTCGTGTTAGTTGGAATGGCGTACATCAAGTTTCGCAGAGCGCCAGTGGAAGAAAGATACAGCTGTTGTCTGTGTCGTTTCTTCGACTAGCTTTTGGAGCCACAGCTCTATTAGTCATGCTCCGCCACCTTCAGGGGTGCCGGCAGCGTCCAAGTGCAGTGTGCGTTATAGAGCGCCGGCGGCGCCGAGCGGCATTTGCGTGTTATAGTACAACCTGTGCGCTTTGACACCGTGCATTCTAAGCGTGTAGACTTGACGTTGTGCTTGCCAATGACTGCCATTAAGTTAAACCTCCGCAAATCGATGGCCTCGTCCTTTCTGAAAGCAAGCGACACCGAGCTATCTCTCGACAAACGTAGCTCAGCTGCGATCAACCAGGGCAAATTTTTTCTGACGTATCACACTCCAAACAATAACAACTAAACCAAACGTACACCTTAGTTTTTAAGTCAAATAAAGTTTCTAATCACAGGTGCATATCAGTCACTATTTGGTCAATTCATTGCACTGCTGTGGAATCAGTCACTATCGTAACAACTTCCCTGCATTGGAAAAAAAGGTCGCGATCATTATAACCACCTAAGGCGTAGTGTTCGACAAAGCAAGGGTGAAAATTTTGATGAAAACTTTGGAATACTAGAATCATATGTAACTCTCTGTGCACGCTGGGAGTCTGATTTGAGAACACGCATAAAACAGCTTGGCGTTTGTAAATCAAGGCCATCAGGGGCCGTTTCTTCAAGCTCATAGTTCATGGTGCCACATTCTGTTGTTCTGGAGAATTTCCTGTCGGCGCCATGTTTGTGCGGACCGTAATACATCTTTGAACGTCCCCAGTTACGTAGGGGTCTAAAGAGACAAGCTCGCACTCTGCTCCATTTATATTTATTTGAGGAACCAGGTCTACCCCGGGTACCCCAAATACCCGGCTTAGAGACTAAGTGGTATTGTAAACGCAGAGAGGCATGCAACTCAACAAATGTGCAACGCGAGGCCACCTCTTTCGAAGCCCGGCTCAGCGTCGCGAGCTCCGCGGTCCCGGTCTGTCACCCTGTCCGCAAGCGGCCGCAGCCCCAGCTCGGCCTGCGTAGACCTGCTTGCCCCCCTCCGCTGTCAGTGATGGACACGCCAGCAGATGCATAATTAACGACGGCAGACGGCTTATGTTATGATATCCTCATCCCGGCTGGCTTAAGTTTCATCGTGTGAACTAAAATTTTCTCATATGAACACGGTTGTCACGGCTTAACCTCAATACCTCTAATTATTTTCTCACAATTACTTAACGATTTTTACGAGACTGTTCTCGCCTTCGAAAAGAACTCGTCTTGCCGTTCACCCTCGATATCTTAAATAATGGCACGACCTCCCGTAACCGAGAGTAGGTGTACGCATGCAGTGGCTACCGACAATACAGATTGGTTAGAAATGATACGAGCAACAATCTTGAAAATGGGTACGATGCACTTTCGTCAGGGCACACCCCTACATACTGTGCAATGGTGCCATTGTTTCCTCTCGCTAGTTGGGACAAGGCTTGGACTATGTTATTGGAAACATTTCGGCGCGCACACAACAGACGAAAACGAAAGGCGAGAAGACAAACGGGCGCGAACTCACAACTGAATTCATTGAAGGAAGTAGACAAAAAATATATAACCCAGGGTAGCTCAAGAGCGCATGTGCGTAAAAAGAATCAAACCAAGAAACAAGCAAAACAAAAGAAAAGCAAAAAAAAAAGGAAAAAGAACATATCATGACAGTGATTTTCCAGAAATGGTATCTACAACGTGCAGCGGAATGTAAAAGTCAAGTACGACTCAAAAACGTGAACTCTTTATCTGTTAGTACAATCGATGGGTTGCTTACGCATTTATCAGCACACCTTCTGAGTCACAGCTTCTTTTTGAGCCGTACTTGACTTTTACATTCCGCTGCACGTTGTAGATACCATTTCTGGAAAATCACTGTCATGATATCTTCTTTTTGCTTTTTTGCTTTTCTTTTGTTTTGCTTGTTTGTTGGTTTGATTATTTTTACGCACATGTGCTCTAGCTACCCTGGGTTATATATTTTTTGTCTACTTCCTTCAATGAATTCAGTTGTGAGTTCGCGCCCGTTTGTCTTCTCGCCTTTCGTTCTCGTCTATTGTGTGCGCGCCGAAGTGTTTCCAATAATGTCCTCAAACCAATTCGCCCAGCTCTCCACACTTTTACATTACATTTCTTGGACTATGGCTAGCGTATGCGGCCACGACGCGACGCAGGCCTGAAAACTTGCGGAGCCGGAATGAGCATGTTTTGAACTAAACCTCGTCTCGTCCAAACACCACCCGCGTGGCGGTGGTCCTGCTTTGGAAGGTGCACCACGTGACTCTTAGAGGTAATTGATGTCAATACGAACGCGGGCGGTTACTCTGCTTGCCCTCCCCCTCCTCTCTCCACCCAATCTCCGACGGGCGTCCTCCGCCGTATTGACAACGTCTGAAGTCCTTTCGAAAGTTTCGTAGTCTGCCTTTGTCTATAGTTAGGGAAAGGCGAGCGTTGGCCGGTGGAGGTCGTTTCATGGCGCTCGCTCGCTGTGTGCTTTCGCGGCGCTATGTTTCACGACTCGCGTCATTCGTGCATCGTACTACGGTACCCAAATACTTGTGACCACAAGATTTAATACATTGAATCATAAATTCAAATGTTACGGCCGGTGCGTTTGCTGCCGTTGTCAGGAGATCACGGCACATTTTGAAGTGAGACGGCTGATACGCTTGCGCGGAGGTTCTTTGATGATCCTATTATCCCTGTTATGTGACTTACATCTAATGACGGTGCGGCCAGGTTCAGAAAATTTGCTCTAGTTCACGATTCAGCAAAAATGGACATACCGACTTCAAATTCAACGGTGCACATTTTGAATGAAATAATAAGTGGTGTCTCACACGTCACTTGCAGTTATCCGTGGCCGGATTTCGGTGCCGTTTACCCACAATTAGATCCTTATTTAACCCACCGTTATAGCTTATTTCGTAAGGTTGTCGCGCTAAGCTCGGAGGCGCGGGATGGATTGCTGGCCACGGCGGCCGCAGTGCTGTGGAGAGAAATTGAAACGCCTGTGAGCCTATAGGCTCAGGGCACTTTCGAGGAATCCCGACTGTTCGTAATTATTCCAGAGTCCTCCGCTACGCCGTGCCTCATAATCACATTGGGCTTTTGTAACGTAAAACCACAGTAATTATTATTTCATTAAATATTTATACACGTCTAGTCTGGGGCCATACACTGTCGTGTCGTAGCTGTAGCGAGTCTGAAGGCGTGGATCGTTTTACTAACCTGTCGTCGATGCAGTACTCAAAGATAATTAGAATTTAATTTAGCAAAAGTACGAATTGCGCTTAATACCCCAATTTTTTTTCCCATAGAGGCTTCAATACTCTACACAAAAAGGAACGTAGTACATCTGCATGGCCCTCTGCGAGATGCTTCGTAACTAAAAGAGGATGCCTTCATAATCAGAAACAATTCTCCGTTAATTCGCAAAACCAACAATTTGTTTGTCATGTATTCCTATTTATTTTGCTGCGTCTAAACTTTGTGCAAATTACTAAATTTGATTCCAAAACCTGTAGCCTCTGACGGTATCGTGTTTCTAGACACATTTATATTACTTACCGATGCTTTTCCTTCGCTCAACTTTCGCTTACATTGACCACCGGCTGCTGGGTCAATACCACGTAGTGGATTGGCGCCATTATTTGAGCAACAAGCAATCGAGCAAGCAAGAAACCGCGTTGCCCCTGTACGCTCAATATTGGGCCGTTTTCGTATCAAAGGTATGCAGCCATATACCAAATAAAAATTTAGTAGCGTTTCCGACGTACCTTGGATTATGAATTTTTTTTAAATATCAACGTATATATCACCATAACGCCTTAAAAGCACTATTTTTTTTTTGTTCAGATGGGTCACTTGATGAGGCGGGCTCACTCCACTAAAAATTGTAACTTCCACAAAAGACACACAAGACTCACAAATTCACAAGTCAATTGACTTTATTTTGCCTTAAAATTGTGCAAGTGAGTGGTCCCAAAGCCATGAATGGTTAGCGGAAATCTTTAGACAAGCGCCAAAAATTAAACCTCCATCTGTGAAACGTGCTACGTGAACATTGGCGTTCCTTTTAACCATTTGAAGAAAGGTGGCAGCTATAACTATTCAAAAGCTCCAATCAATAATACCTGCACATCTGATGCTTGGTGTCGCGCTTTTGAGGAACAATTATCTGGACATAGATTGTATCAACATTTTTGCACAGCGCAAAAGGTTGTTTTTTCTGCCCCAGAAAAGCTTTCAGTGCTCTGTAAACGTGTGAATGCTCAAACCGCACAAAGGAGCGGCTGCACAACCAAACATAGGAGGCAATTCGTAGCATGCGCTGTGGCTGTTGTTTACTTGATCCCGTTGTCTTGCGGCAAGAAGTATGTTGGACAAACGGGCAGGTGCTTGAATGAGCGTTTAAAGGAGCATCACTATCATGTAAACGCAGCTGTTCAAGGCCATCTAGGTATTCACTGTAGAGATTGTGGTTGCAAACCGGAATTTGAAAAGTGCACCGTTGTCGCGAAACATCGTCAGCAGCTAACACGCGAAATCATCGAGGCTAATCAAATGCAATTGCTGGGTGACCTCTGTGTCTGCATGCCTTCCGTTGCGCTCACTAAAAAAGAAATCGAGTATCTGGCTGTGACGCAATAAGTGGTGAGTTTGTGCTGAGGTGTGCTGCTGCACCCACTTAACAAGATATCGAGTATCTGGCTGTAATGCAATTGGTTGCGCGTTTGTGCTGTGGTGTGCTGCTTGTTATCATGTGTATATATTTCAGCGTTTTCGCTAATAAAATTTAGTTGAAGTCAGCGCCCGTGTTGTGTCCTCCCTACGTCCTCGTTTTCTTGCGCTGTGCAAAAATGTTGATTCCAGGTCACCAACTAGCCCAAGCATCCGTTTTATCATAGATTGTAGTTTCAGTTATCAATTTTCCTAAGAAACAGGACTTGGTTGTAACATTCGCGGAGTTTCGACAACTAGGCCCCACTTCAATTACGGAACAATTTTAATTAGCTAAATGGACATTTCAGTTTGTCTTGCAAGTCCACTTCATATCTTCACAATTCGAATGCAGTAAACTGCGATATGCTTTACAAGCGATATTGACCAAATAAGTTCAAAGTAAAAAAACGTAGAGACGCACCCGGGTAATACCGGTGTAGGGATGTGGAAACATCGCCCAAGAACACACGCACACACGCCGACCAGTCGTAGAGGAACCGCGGCGCTCAGACGACAGTGCCTGTCGTTTTGCAGGGAGTTTGCAGCGGTGTAGCAGTGGTTACGGGGCTCGATTGTTGGCCCGAAGGTCGCGGATTCTATACCGGCCGCGGCGGTTGCATTTCGATGGAGGCGAAACGCTACAGGCACGTGTACTGTGCGATATCAGTGCACGTTAAAGAGCACCAGATGGTCGAACTTTCCGAAGCCCTGCAGTATGGCGTCTCTCAAATCATATCGTGGTTTGGAGACATAAAACACCAGATATTATCATTATTATGTCGTTTTGTAGTGTGCAGCTCGACGAACTTAGGGCATGTTGCTTGTTTCAGTGGGCATGGCATGTAGCGTGTAGGCAAGATAACAGCTAGTCATTAGGATAATGGATATAGGAGGAAAAGAAACGAGGACAAGAAACGACAGGACTGGTGCCGACAGGACTTTGGCGCCAGTCCTTTCGTTTCTTGTCCTCGTTTCTTTGTGCCTCCTATATCCATTATACTATGCACCAACTAGCCCAAGAACGCGTTTTAGTCATTAGGAGTCAGAGACTGAATTACAAGAGAAGGAAAGCGCACGAGGAGAAGGCTGGAAGTTAGGTGGGTAGATGATATTAAGAATTTTCAGTGGGGAAACTGTGCGGTAAAAACAGGAAGACGAAGCAAGGAACGAGCAGCACACCACACGAAACGCGATATTAAGAAGTTTGCGGGGATAGCGTGGCCGCAGGAAGCACAGGAGCAGGTTGATTGGCGGAACATCGGAGATGACTTTGCCCTAAAGTGGACGTAGCCTGAAGAACATGATGCTTCCTTCGCGCAAGACCTGATGAGCGTGATGCTGCTTTCGCGCAAGAAAGAAAGAAAGAAAGAAAGAAAGAAAGAAAGAAAGAAAGAAAGAAAGAAAGAAAGAAAGAAAGAAAGAAAGAAAGAAAGAAAGAAAGAAAGAAAGAAAGAAAGAAAGAAAGAAAGAAAGAAAGAAAGAAAGAAAGAAACGGTGAATCTCATGCATCGCAACGACCACGCGCAGTAGTTGTTCGTTCTATTTTGCGAAGATGTGGAGCACGTGTAATGTGCTGTATGCGTACGGATCACTAAAAATTAGTTATATTGCAGTTAGCAGCTTTTCTTATTTCGAAGGCATCAATCAAGAGGTGCCAAGCCTGAAGGAACAGTGGAGCTGGCGGCGTCCGTATTGTTTATGTTTATCTCTGTTTTTCTATCTCTATCTTGTCTTTTTTTTTCTCTATTCTATTTCTATGTCTCTTTCTCACCTCCTATTTCTATATCTTTCTGTCTGTTTTCTTTCTTTCTCTCGTTCTCTTTCTTTGATTCTCTCTCTGTATCGTCTTCGATGTAACGAAGTGAGGCAACACGTTGCTGAGCAAGCAATGAACAACCGTTCGTATATTCGTATCGCTTATCTAGCTGCGTGGGCAGAGGGAGAGGCAAGGAAAGAAGTGGCAAACAGTATATGCGCCATAGCCCGATCTGATATACCTTTTCTTCATAGAGTTGAGACGCTTGTAATCAACAGCAGTCGGCCATTCGTTCGTAAGACGGACTTATGGCGCACCGTCGACCACCGTCTACTTTGCTTTCATTGCGGAGAAGCCGGCCACGTTTACCGCATTGGCCCGTACCGTGACCATAGATAGCAGACCTTTCTACCGACCTTCGCTCGTGCTCGTTTTGATAACCGACGTGACAGCAATGAATGACCGCAAGCAGAGACCCTCGATATGACATATCGTCGACCCCGCTCTCCGTCTCCTGCACCCAACTCGCCGCAGTTACGCCGATGCGGTCCGGGGCAGATCTCCGGTGCTTCGTCAGGGGAAACTAACAGCAGCGACCTTTGGGGGGAAGGTTGCCGCCCGTCGAGATGCTACAACACCCCCACGTCTTTAGTACGACTCAATACGACGGGCGACAACACGACGGACGATACGACGGGCCATACGACGGGCCATACGACGGGTGATACGACGGACAGTACAACGTCTCCGACATCAATGGAAATCGTAAGCGCCAACCTAGACGCTTGCATAGACGGACGCCCAGTAACAGCGCTGGTAGATACTGGTGCGGACCTCTCTATTATTAGCAGGAAACTCGCCGACTACCTAAAGAAAGTCAGAACTTTATGGACGGGCCCCTACACAGGAACCGCGGGCGCTCAATTGGTGACACCGACAGGCAAATAAACCACTCGAATCACTATCGGCATCACCAGAGTGCTGCACGGACCTGATCTTCGGAATAGATTTCCTGCGTGAATACGGCGCCGTTATAAACATGCCTGACAGATCGGTTACGTTTTGCATGGCGCCAGGTCAGATTTCGGATGGACCCTAAAGTACAAGATTTCTTTATTACAAAGTACAGTACACAAAGTACAGTATACACATGTAAGGGGCAGGGTTGGCAAAAAAGGCAATTTAATGCCTGACAATGCGCCGGAACCCGTCCCAGACCATAAAGCGCACAAGAAGCAGTAAAGTACACATACTTTAAAAAATGTTTTAACAAAGAAGCAGCCACAGTTACAATTTTTTTATAAAAGCTTATAAAACAACGTTAGATGAACATTTTATTAAGTACAGACCTGTCTGCAAGACTCAGTTTATAGCAAACAAAGCAAGGAATATGTGAATAAACCCAAACTTTTCGAATAACAAACCAATTTATTAGAACTCATTAATGAAAATGTCATGAGTGTATACACGTCAATTATAAATACAACCTGTGTGATACCGCAGAGAGAGGAAAAGTTATTTTTGGAGCCCTACTAGATATGTGTGTATGTTATTTTTTTTAAATGCAATTTAATGAGCGGCTCTCTTGCACTATGGTGGTAATTGCGGGATGCGCATTTAATAGTGCAGGGATCATATGCGCTAGCTTTTGCGTGCCTGTAGTTAGTCCTTATTCTTTCGCTGCAGTATGTTATGCGTCTAAAGCTGTATGTATGCTGTCTTCGCGTATATGCATCATGAAAAGCGACCCTGTACAGATCAGCGACGTAAACCTCTGGGCGCGTCTTCGACGACGATGTGACCATCCCTCCGCGGGCAAGCGCACTCGTGGCTGTGACATTTGACATTTCAAGCACCTCTGAGAACATCGCCGAGCAAATTCCGACGCTGCTATTCAGCCATACATTGTCTATTGCAAGAGGCGTCGTGAGCATAAAAAGCGGACAAACGCAAGTCCTTGTTACGAACTTCAGTTCTGAGCGCCGACATCTTGCGAGAGGTATGGCAGTCGCGTACATCGAAGAGCTCGCCAAGGTGACAGACTGCCTGGCCGCTGAACAAGATGATTCAACTGACCTGCCGCCTGCACCTCTATCCGTTGATGTTGGCCCTAGTTTGCTGGCTGCGCCGAAGCAGAGCATCCTGGAGCTGATTAACCAGTTTCAGGACTGTTTCTCTTCGACGTCCAGAGTTCGTGAAACGCTGTTGAGGAAACATCGCCTTACAACGGACGACATGAACAGGCCTATAGGCAAAACCCGTACCGGGTAGCTCCGCGCGAACGAGAAGCCATTGAAAACTAGGTGCCACAGATGCTTCAAGATGACGTTATTCAGCGTCATCATCAGCGTCATCAGCGTTATTCAGCGTTATTCAGCGTCATTATTGGCTGAATAACGTCAAGATGACGTCATTCAGCCGTCGAAGAGCCCTCGGGCACCGCCGGTAGTATTAGTGAAGAGAAAAGACGGCACCTTACGTTTCTGCGTGGATCACTGCAAGCTCAATTAGGCCACAAAAAAGACGTTTACCCGCTACCACGTAGAGACGATTCACTCGATCGACTACGGGTCGATTGACTACGGTCGATTGACTACGGGTCGATCGACTACGGGTCGATTGATTTAAGGAGCAGGTATTGGCAGATAGATGTCGACGAAAGAGACCGGCAAACACAGCATTCGTGACACCTAATGGCCTTTGTGAGTGTAAGGTACTTCCCTTCGGCTTGTGCTCAGCACCGGCAACGTTTCAACGTTGAATGGATACCGTACTGTCAGGCCTCAAGTGGCAGACGTGGTTAGTGTATTTGGACGTCGTCATCGTATTCTCTGCGACATTTGACGAACACATGAAGAGACTGCACGCAGTATTTAAAGATATATACGTTCTGCTGGACTAACGCTTAAGCCGAAAAAATGCCACTTTGGCTTCGAAGAACTTCTGTTTCTGGGGCATCTTGTCAGCAGCGAAAGTGTGCGGCCTGACCCCGAAAAAATAGCGGCCGTTACCAATTTTCGAGCGCCATCTGACAAAAAGGCAGTCAGACGATTTTTAGGACTCTACACTTACTACCGACGCTTCATTGAAAACTTCTCACGCATCGCCTCACCGTTGACCCGCCTTACCAGAGAAGACGTGGCATTCGTATGGAATGACGAACAACAAAAAGCGTTGAACGAGCTGCGGCAACGGCTACAAAAGCCACCGGTCCTCGGCCACTTTGACGATGACGCCCCGACAACGGTGCACACCGACGCCAGCAATGTCTGCTTAGGAGCTGCACTCTTGCAGTGGCAGGATGGCGCCGAACGAGTAATCGCTTATGCTAGCAGGACCCTTTCTCGCACGGAAGAGAATTATTCCCCCCACGGAAGAAGAGCGTCTTGCTGTGGTGGGGCGGTTATAAAATTCCGTCCATATTTGTATGGTCGGGCTTTTAATGTTGTCAGCGACCATCACCCCCTTTGTTGGCTGACGAATTTAAGAAGCCCACCAGGACGGTTGGCGCGCTGGAGCCTTCAGCTTCAAGGTTTCGACATGACTATTGTCTACAGATCGGGGAAGCGACATTCAGACGCCGATTGCCCTTCTTGTGCGCCATACGAACCTGCGAATGCAGAAGATGACGACGCAGCTTTTGTTGGAGTTGTAAACACTGCTACAGTCGCACAGCTGCAACGAGACGACCGGGAACTGGAACGCATCATTCGTTTTTTAGAGGGTCGCACTCCAGCTGTACCGAAACTATTTGCCAGAGGACTATCGTCATTTTGCTTGCGCAACGACGTCCTCTATAAGGTGAACTTCACGCCGAACGGAAACGACTACTTACTCGTCGTCCCAACATCTCTAAGGAGCGAAGTATTACAGGCATGCCATGATGAACCAACATCCGGCCACTTGGGTTACACGCGAACGCTGTGCAGAGTGACGCAGAAATACTACTGGCCAAGACTGACGGCGACCGTTCAGCACTACATTCGGACATGCATTGATTGCCAGCGCAGGAATGTCCCACCCGTCAAACCAGCAGGCCCCATCCATCCTATTGACGTACCTGGTACTCCATTCGCCCAAGCCGAATGAATCTCCTTGGCCAATTTCCAATCTCGTTGGCGGGTCACAGATGGATTATAGTAGCCACAGACTACCCAACTCATTACGCCGAAACCAAGGCTCTGGAGAGGGTACGGCAAGTGAAGCAGCCAGATGTTTTGGCTGAGGCATGGCGCTCCGTCAGTGGTAATAACTGACAGGGGAACTGCATTCACAGCCGAACTATTACAGACAGTTCTAAGACTTAGTGGCGCATTCCACCGGCGAACAACGGCTTATCATCCGCAAAAAAATGGTCTGACAGAGCATCTCAACAAGATACTTGTGGATATGCTTTGCATGTACGTCGATGTGGAGGATAAAACACAGCATATCCACGAAGTGAATGATGGTGAGTGGGCGAAGCTCGGAGGGGTCATTCGGGTAACCGTGAATCCCCCCCGTACATTGCCCAATCGATCATGCAAAGACGTGACAACACGTGTCACGTCTTTGCATGATCCTGGGTGTTCGATCGTGAGCTGGGCACGAGCGTCGCCGACTTGTGTTCCGGGCGCTCCCAGCCTCAGCGACAACGCCAGTTCGCGTTCCACGACAGAGGAAGACGATGCCACCTACTCAGACGCCGAAGTCCACACCAGTGCTCGACGCAACGCCTCGCCTCCGCATGCATCGCCACAGAACGCTGCTGTGAGTTGTGAAAGCCACGCGTCCTTGGCTATGGGTTGTGCCGCCGTGAGTACCGGAGCCGCCGCATGCTCCGCGACGCGGTGCTCAACTCCGAGTACCGCGTCGGCCCGACGATACCAATTATAACAGCGCCATCTATCCTCTTTTATCGTCAACTATACGAAAACCACTAACGCCATCTAGTGATATTATTTCCAAGGACATATACACACAACGCCATCTAGTGAGCAATTCTTAAAACTAGAGCTGGCTACATCATACTACTACTACTACTACTACAGAGGAGGGAACGACCCACACCCTAAGGAGCTTCGCCCCTAAAAAATCGCAGCATATCCACGGGGTGAATGATGATGAGTGGGCGAAGCTCCGGAGGGAATCATCGGTAAACCGTGAATCTTCCGTGTAATTCGCCCAGTCGATCATCATGTAAAGACGTGAGAAACACTGTGTGTATATATACAAATCAACTTTTATTTGTTCTTAGACGATGGATGGCTTGCGTTGTCCCTTCATTTTGACGGCTTTATGGTCCGTGAAATGAAGGGAGCCTTCTCTTCGCTGTTCATGGCGCAGCGTCGAAAGAGGAAGCCCGCCAAGAGCGAGCGCCTTTTATGGCGCTCATCTATGAACATTACGAGAAGCAGCTGGGGTGGCTACGACAACGACAACGGAGGGACTGAGCCACAGCGTAAGGAGCTTCGCCCTCACCCCTGGCGGGCTCTCATCGCACTAACGCGCATCGAAACATCTCGAACGATCGTTCCATCCAATGAGATTCGAGCGGAGGCGCGCCTCTAGCGGTAATCGATTAAACGAGAGCAATGCCCCGTTCAACCAATCAGATTCGACTCCTAACGCGCCATCTGGCGCTCTCCTATCACACTAACCCCACACGCAGCGCGCGCCTCCACGCCATCTAGTGAGCAATTCATGTACTGTCACAGCGCAGCGCCATCTAGTGAACATTGCGAGAAGCAGCTGGGGTGGCTACGACAACGACAACGGAGGGACTGAGCCACAGCGTAAGGAGCTTCGCCCCTAAAACTGGGACGAGATCTTGCCGCATGTCACGTTCGCATATAACACGGCTCATCAAGAAGCAACACCAATGCGCCGTTCCGTCTTCACCATGGTCGTGAAGCCACAACTATGTTAGATTGCTATGCTGCCACATGAGTGCGAAGGCGCCGAAACGGATGCTGATTACATCACCCAGCTTGCTGAAGAAGCCCGACAACTTGAATGCATACGTATTCGTTCCCAGCAGAACTACAATTCAAGACGGTATAATCTTCGTCACCGACCAGTCTCATACGAGCCGGGAGAGAAAGTTTGAGTCTCGACTTGCCACTGGGCGTCGTGGCTTCTCAGAAAAGCGGTTAAGACGATACTTCGGGCCGTATGAAGATCTGCGATGTCTCACTCATGTTAATTATGAGGTTGTTCCGGATAGTGCGCACTGCTCAAGGCGTTAAAGGTATACATCAGAAGTCGTGCACGTGGTTCGGATGAAGCCCTATTTGTCCGAATGAATTCATGCGCTGCGAGTACAAACCGCTGTCAAATGGACAAATGGGCACTCTGTGAGCAAAGCAGAAGAGGACGAAGAGAACGCGTGCTGATTTTTGATGATGATGATAGTTTTTGTTCACAGTTTACGGACTGATAGTCGGCTTAACCCATTAGGAACCGGTTTCTTTTTTATGAGTCTTCAGAAAGCAGATGTGATTTTTTATCCTATCTACATCTGTATATATCACACTAAAAATTTCATCGTGAACGAGCTCCTAGTTTACTAAATATGGCCCGTGACCATATGGTCACGCTAGGCCCTTAAGCTACAGTAAAAATCACAAACTGACGAATTTGGTTCAGGCCTTGACATATTGCGAAAAACAGTTAGGGATTTGTTGGGGCACTTATCGTAAAATGACGTGAAGCACGCAATGCACATGCTGACGTCGCATTTATTGCATTGTGTGGTCACTGTGCTGTTGCAGTTGTCTCTAGCGCACCTGCGCCTTTTGCCGTTAGGCACAGCTTCAACGAAGTAAACTGGTCATTCAAAATGTGGACCAAAAGGGCGCTGTCAACAAGCGTCGACGCTCTTCGACGGCCAGCTCCTTTTGCCTTGTTATCCAATCTTGTCACGTAGCTTTGAGAGTCTTGGGTCCGGAATTCAAGTTGAGTGATGTTAGATCATGTGCTGCGCGTAATGACCGCACGTTGCTTATGGCTACGTCCATAGGCGTGCGCAGGGTTCCCCATCAGGGGGGGGCGAAGGTAGGCGAAGGTTCATCGCAGCACCCCCCCCCCTCCCTATTAAGTCAATGTATGGGGCAGACATTGCGCCGGCCTCCTTAGGTCAATTGAGGGGGCGGCCACCTCCCTGCCCCCCCTCGTGCGCACGCCTATGGCTACGTCGCAAAGTGAATATCGCTCGCCGCCATTTCCTGCGATGAATTGAAATCCGGTAGGCATCTACGTTCACGTTCATCTGGTCAGTGCCTCCCGTGAGGCAGTTATATTGGGTAACAGCATTAGGGCGAGATATTTGGATCTTCTGTGCGCTTGAAGATAACCCCGCGTAAGGGCGTTTCTCCTACACCCAAGCAGATATTTGGTGATCCATCGCCTTGTTCTTCATGCACTGCTTCATCTTCATCACAGTCGCATCCACCGATGCGAAGGCCGTCAGCATGCACCATTTCAGCCCCTGCTCTAAGCTGCCTACTTGTTAGGTTGTGTACGACTTCGGTGCACGGAACGCGAGGTGGTCCGAATTTCCGGAGCCCTCCACAACGGCGTCCCTCATAATCATGTCGTGATTTTGGGACGTTAAATCCCAAAAGTTATTATATGATATACTTAGGTTGTCTCTGAGACTACCAGAATCCTTATTTGCGAAAACTTCGTCTGAGTAGTTGGTAGCCTGCGATAGCTCAATATAGATAGCCGACACATCTTGATCGTCCTCTTCGAGTATTCTGGCTGTATCATTTAAAGTAAACCTGGGCATACAATAAATTGGCCCGCGAGTGTAGCGGACTCACCTTTCAAGGAGCGTAAAACGAAGGAACAAACTTAACCGAAATAGGGAGCCTAAAGGCCTAGCGTGACCATATGGAAACACGTAAAATAACAGGCTTGTTCGCGAGCAAGACTTTGGTTAATCTACTTCAAATTTTCACCGGAGATTGCATAGTGCACATACTCTAGAGCAGGGGTCTCAAACACGCGGCCCGCGGGCCGCACATGGCTGTCTTCGCCCCGCATTTTTTTTATATTTTCTTAATAAGCATGATCGTGAGCTACACAGGTACGACTGGTCTAAAACATTGTTTTCCTGAGGCACACAGTGGGGTCACCTTGTGGGGAAACATCACCATGAAACAAAAACTATATTTCAGATTCGGCGTCCAGACTTTAGTCGCTTTGGAGACCGATATCGACGTGATGGAATCCTGGCATCAAATCTCCTTCAGAAATAACCCGTATATGAGTTGAAAGGTTTTCTTTCAAATGGCAACGTTCCGACAATTTGTGCAAACTCCCCCCCCCCCCCCCTCCGGTTTTTACTTTCTTGTTTGATAACTGTCCCGGCCCTTGCGGGACTAAATTGCATGCCTGCGGCCCGCTGGCTCAGGTGAGTTTGAGACCCCTGCTCTAGAGGGACATGTGCATCACGCTATTGCAAAAAAATAATACTACAAAGAAATCTGTTTATCCATTTATCCGTAGGACGTCGCATGCCGACGCGCCGAAGTGTAGAACCACTATTTCGCGCCTGTTTTAGCCGCTCCCCAATAAACAAAGAAAAGTTCTGCCACATGGTGTCTGTAAGTAGTAGCCTGAACTATCACAAGGCGTATTGCTATGATTTTGGCGGGGTTTTCTAAACCTGTATAAATTGAAAGCCTTCGTCGGGATTTGCGAGGCCATATGGTCACGCTGGTACCTAATATGTTAAACAGCTGGGCTGTTAAAATCGCTGGAACGGTAGCCACGAAGTGCTTTCCTAAGTCCGGCAGGTATATGAAACACTGTTCAGATTATTTGAACGTGTAGGCGAACGCGCAGACCCGAAATCACGGTTCAGTTCATAGACGCTATGAGTGCGACTGCAGTACTTAAAGCACCTTAGTTGATAACACTAGTAGCTTGTCGCAATGCGCTGAATATTGTTGGCCAGTCGACTTTAAGTACCCGTGCTGACTTTCTAGTGTTTCTAGTCTATACCCAAAATTCTTCATCTGGACCAATACCTGTATCTTTAAATTGTGTTTTATTCGCCATAACTATGTATATTACCTAAACGGTGACCTTAGTGAGTTTAATAAAAAATCAGATAAAAACTAAGGGGTCATGTCGGCGCCGATCCACGGTATTCTGCGGGGCTGCAAAACATTTTACCGCAGAAGGCTTTACAATTATTGTACGGCACCGTTTATTTGTGTTGGCCCCAAGCCGGTCGAAAAACGAGCCAAGAAATTAAAAAGAAACTGGAACAGAAAGACTAGAGAGCAATAAAAACCACCGTTCATATTGTTCGCTAGTCCTTCTGTCTTTCCATATTTTTCGTGTGTGTTTTCTAAGGCGAACGTCTTAAGGGCTTCCTTCGGCGGTGGCCTTGAAAAACGCAGTGTTCGGTACAAAAACTCGTGTGACCTTAAATAAATAGCAGGGTTCGAGCCGTCATAGAAGTCATGTATCCTGCGTTACATTCAAGTATTCTTCCACAGAGCCACGCCAGTGCTTGAAATCAGTTGGGAAAGACCCCATACAGGCGTCATGTCTAACAAGGAATCATGTTAACAGGTATAATATTACGTGGCAGTATGTCGTAGAAACGCAACATGTGTCACAGTATGTAAATTGCATTCAGAGGGGATGCTTAAAAGCAGCGGACACATTACTAAGGGCTGTGCACACGGTGGATCAGGGGTTACGGAGATCGGCTGCTGACCGGAAGGTCGCGGGTTCGATACCGGCCACAGCGGTCGCATTTCGGTGCAGGTCAAATGGTGGAGGCCCATGCGATGTCATAGCATGCTAAAGAACATTAGGAGGTCGAAATTTCTGGAGTCCTCTACGATGGCGTCCCTCATAATTAAATCGGAGTTTCGAGACGTAAAGAACAAATATGAACACATTACCAAGGGCTGAGCCGTCAAGCAGCAACAGCCGCAGCATCATCAAAGTGCGCATGAAGTTCGGTTTCACTTCCGGCCGAAATTTTGGTTCTGGCATGGTTCGACATCCTGCCTTTCACTTTGATCTTGCGCGAAGCATTACTCACTCACAGGCAATTATTTAAGAAATAAGTGATAACCTGCCTTTTCGCTGCCATCACCTCACCTTGTTTGCAGGTGTTCTGTTACTGTACGTCAATACTGTTGATTGCAGGGCCGTATACAAGGCGATATACAAGCCAACGAACCTGGTCGTCACCATAAAGCTCGTGCCGACTTCGAAATTTCAGAAAAACAGGCAAGCTTGCGCCGACAAAGTGACCGCCTCCATCATCAAGAACCCCTTTCTGGTCAAGTATTTCACCGTCTTCTGCACGCGCGTAAGTAAAACACGTTTTTCCAAATTACTCATCTAGCTACTCAGCCCAATCGCTTACTGACCTTCCTGTAAGAAGGCACGGGTTCGCACGTACAGAGCGTCAGCGTGACTAACCAGGGTCAGTACAAAAAGAGAGGCAAGAAGGGGAAGATGGAAGCTTGCGATAAGAAATTCGTAAACTGGGGGTTTGTGCTGGCTCCAGCACACACCCTCTGCTTACGAATTTTTCATAACCAGGGTCAGACAACACAAGCTTTTGCAGCCAACATTTTCTTCGCTGAAGTACTCTCTAAGTGATTATTAATAAAATAATGGGAAAAGAAGAGATAAGTGACCGCCTCGTAACTGTCTCTCCTTACGAGGACACCTCAACAAGGCGGCACAGGGATGGGGTGTGGGGAATAAAAGGGATAGCGTAGAGATAAAGGATAGGAGGAGAGAAAAAAAAAGAAAATAATAATAATGGTTAATTCGTGACCCGTCTGAGCACGCTAGCCCTCGCGCGATGCCAAACGCAGCCGCCAGGAAGGCCGGGAGAAGAAGGAACACCGCAGGACGGAGCACTTCAAACGGGCCTTGGGGGGCGCGTTAAAGGGGTGAGCGCGCGAGGCGCTCGCCGGAGCACGTAGCCCTGGCTCGATAAAAATAAAGTTCGCCGAACTCACGGGATGGAGTCCGGTGAACCTTGATGAGGGCACACACACTCCTGTTGTTAGAGACGCTCGAAGAGCGCGCTGGCCATACAGTAGTCGATGAGCGCGCGAAAAACACGTTTCACCACCACTGCATGTGCCCTGGGAAAGAGCAGTTCATCCTCAGTGTTGGCGGCGAGGCCCTGAGCACGATACGCACGCACAAGTTCACGCCGCTCGTCCGTGTAATGAGCGCACTCAATAAAAACATGCCCCAATGTCTCAGTTGCTGAGCAATGTAAACGCTGAAGTACTGTCAATGATCTGGATGTAAACAAGTTTTCGGTTCGATGACTTGATCAACCAGCAGCTCCTTGATTTGTTTGTGGCACACGCTTGAAGAAGGAGAACGCCATAGGCTCAAGTTTCTCCACTACGTGCTGCACTTTAAGGGTGTATCTGTTACAGTGATTCTCAGTCGTGAATGTTTCAAGGACCAGCTTGAAACATTTCAAGTTTTCAAGGACCCCTTTTCTACATGAAGTTCACGAGGATGGCTAGGTGGGCTAGTTGGTAAGGCATCGTGAAAGGCTACAGCGCACATAGACGGGGACGAAGGAAGAACACAGAAGACATAGCGCTGAACTACAACTGGTACTTTATTTCTGATGGAGCAAGCTTATATGGACCTAACTAGCCACTGACAGCACTCTGGCCAAGCTCCAAGAAAAGATAAAGTTAGAAAACGCTCATCACGGAAGGAGCGATCACGAAATTTTCTTTGTGACGATCAATTTCATACGCTTCCATTACTTCACGTGTCAGCCTATCCTTTTGTGATTACCGAGCACTGCCTGAAAAGCGGTTCACAAGCACAACTTCCGCAGTGCATCGACAACTGGCTTGAAACGACTGTCTTCCCATCTAAATTCTGTTGCTCCCTGTGAAAAAAATCGAGCTTCCCGGTGAGTAGAAAAACGTATTTGTTTAGAATAAACGGCAGCCCGACTTCCATGGTTGCTGCTACAGCGCGTGAGTCGAAGGTAGAAGAGTTCGTCGTATTCTTCTTTGTCTCTCTTTTTCCAACAAACTGGCCCGTGCGCAGAAGTTCGCCAAAAAGTTGGATTCCAATGGGTGCAGCTGTTGAACGGCCTTGCAATGGTAGTTCCACTCGGTAGTCTCTGGAGCTCCACTATTCAAACAATGTTCAGTAGCTGACGGGGCTCGCTAAACCCGTGTAGAAGATCGGGGTCCCATCTTCACTCTGTCCTATATGAGGGTGCTGAGCAGGGGCTTTGCGTTGTTTGCATCTCAAAAAAGCATGTTTTCGATCAATTTTCCCAGGAAAGCAAGATGCGCCGGCTCTTGTTTCTTCTGTATTTACAACTCCTCGAGATAAACTTTTCTGCTTCATCTCGGAAGCATGTTGCCGTAGTCCATGCGTGACGCGGTCGGTAGTGTTCAATATATGGTCTTGTGGCTATGCATTCACTTCATAAGTTAGCCAATGGGGTCCTGTCCACCGGATGGAATTGGCTGTTAAATCATGTGCGGACGCTCCTCTTGTTATATGATCAGAAGTGGTCTGCTTTCCAGGGCGTGCTTCATATTTACGGTGGAAAAATCCAACATGCCGAGGGTGTCGTCTAGGCGAGAGGTCGTCTGTCGGATGAAGCGTTTTCGTGTCGGTCCATTACTGTAATATTTTTTCGCGTTTCCCGGGCTAGACGATAATACGCCGGTGTCAGTAGGGAGTTTTAGCAAACGCAAGGATTTCGCGTTAGCGTTAGCGTTTCGTGCGCTACACTGAGCATGCGCAGAACGTAAACGTAGCCCGAGCTCTTACGTACGTACGCTATTTCTGAAATATAACGTTCAACGCTAACGCACGCAAGAGATTATACGTGCGTAGGGCAAGATGGCGGCGCCTGTTGAAGCGAGAGCCGTCCACTTCGAATCTTTGTAGCCGTCGGCCTGCATTATTAAACTCATTCATTCTAAAATAATGCTCGTATTTTACTTATATTTGAGTAATGAGGCATCGCCCAGCTGTTTAGTGTCGATAAAATAGCTGAGTTTTTGAGATTCGCAGTCGATTTGCCTTGCAGAAGGCTTAACAAGATTTGTTGACATGGTTCGCTCGTGTTTTTGGTAGCCGTGAAGAGCTGGCGACGCTGTACTCATGCACCTGTTTCCAAGATTAGGCAAAGACGGCCACAAGTCAAGCGAGACAGGTTACAGGGTCTTGAATAATACTCCATTGTGGTATATGTCGAAAGAAAGTGATGTGTTTCGGGCCGTGAGACACAACACTGGACCAAACGCGGCAGGGAGACGCAGCAGTGGTGACTCGAGGTTGTGGTGCACTTGTAGATTCTACAGTGCATTTGGTGTTTTCGTCTAGATGGCGCCGTATGTGCTTGCGTTAACGTTAGCGGGAGTGCCTCCCGCTGTACTAAAAGACCACCGTTTGTCACACAGCGTGTTCCGTTTTAGCGTTAGTGTTGAGACGCACGCTAACGCTAACGTAAGCGTTTCCCGCTATACTAAAACTATAGTATGGCCGTACCAGTATGCCGTTTCAAGGGCTTTCGGTACACCCTCCATTTCTGCGAGATGTAACTCTGGAGGTCGCGCACACTTCATTCCGTGAACACGTCGATCATTCGAAGGCCAATTGTGTAAAGGCAGTTGATAATATCGCATTGGCTTGTGACCGCTGTTCGGACGCGTTTTCGACTGAATACGCTTCTGGATTTTCGTTCCGGGTCTTTCTATATTCCTTGGATTTCATTCCAGTGACTTCCAAGTCCCAGTAGTTATTCGATGTAAATTGACGGTCTGTCACTGCCTTCAGAACAACTGCCTCATTGCAATACTTGGCAGTAGCGTAGTAAACTATTGGCCCATGTAGAGTGCAGCCTAAGTTAGTCTCGACCGCTTTGAGCCCATTGTCCAAAGTCTGCGCGTTTCCTGTGAGAAATGTCCAATTCTAGTCACTGCCGATCAATACGTCGGCCGCGTTTGGGCTTCCGGCTTGCTCGATGTCGGAGATGTAATAGCCTTGCCAGTCAAGCTTGTCGATGAAGTCTTTGTGCTGTCATGGAATAGACTGGTGACAGATCTGTGTCGTGACGAGAGCTTCGATCAGTTGCGGCGTTCCAGTGCGCTGCGAACTTGCAGTGACGAGCACGCTCTGGAAAGTTTTCTCATCATGTTGTCCTCCGAAATATCCCACAGTAAGGATTTCGTGATCCAGTACTCGACGCTTTAGTTTTAACGCGAAAGTGTTTTATGCCGGGGTCCACCAAGACATCAGTGACGTATTTCCGTCACGGAAATGACGCAGAAAAAAATTCACATCATCAGAAGACAAAAGAAATTGTTCTGTCAACGGGCGTCGAACCTACGAGCTCTTGGTCCGCGACATGCCATGCCGGGCACGCTATCTACTGCGCCACGGTCACATTCTCTGTAGGCTTTACAAACGCGCCTTTCGTATATACCGCTGTCCTTTCACAGTGCTGTTGCTTACGTGAGGTAATGCATCATGACCGTAAAATCCGCGATTAGTTCCTTCAAAGTGTCGTTTCTAGCGTCCGTCTCATTCGGCGCCTTTCGAATAGGAAAAGTGCAATTTCGTCGACGCATTAACACACTGCCAGATGGCGACATTACCCCAAGCGTCCGCCTCGCTCATAGCATCTATCCATACCAATAATAGCTCTGCGACGCGCGAGTGGTAATTACGCTCGCCCCGCGAAAAATCGCACCCGGCCAACGGGGAAGACACGACGCGTGTAGCGTTTCCCTCTGGTCGGGCAGTGCTGTTCATTAACTCTAACATGCCGCGAGTAGGCGACCTTAACCCAAGTTCGGCGTCTAATCAGTGACGCTCTTCTGAGTGTCACACCGCTTTTTCCTTGTACTGTAAGGGAGTTGACCCACTAGGGGCTGGTTCACCCTTACAACCTCTCTGTTAGCTTAATGTTTACCACAACCACCACCATTCTGCTCTCATTGTACAGATATCACAAGCGCCTATGATCACAAGGGTTTGTTTAATCACTGATCATAGACGTTAGTCGTCGGGATATAGATGTACCACCAAACGTCAATGTGGATGCATCCACGTTAAACGGTGCTATAACTGTAAAACACCAATAGACATCGTGCAAGCTTGCTATATCAATGTACAGATAATCAGAAGGACACTTTGCACATTCCAAAGTGTGACTATGCCATGTTATTTTTCTTTTAAACTCATTGCGATGGCACGCAAACGGAATGTGTGCGTGTTTTTTTTTTTATAATTTTAAATGCGAAGCATTTCTTGGCGAACTTCGGCGACTTTGAGCGCATCTATCTATCTATCTATCTATCTATCTATCTATCTATCTATCTATCTATCTATCTATCTATCTATCTATCTATCTATCTATCTATCTATCTATCTATCTATCTATCTATCTATCTAGCCGCCTACGACTTTGTGCTCTCCTGGCCGTCTCGTTTATGGGATTTATACCAAAATTGGCATGGTATAACATGACTGTATGACAAACATGGAATGACTGGTCATATCATGAAAATCATGATTATCTTGTCATGAAAAGTAGGATTTACACGCCATGGTCATAGTGCTCCTGAGGCCGTTTTCTTAACTTGATATATCCAACAATTGGTACGATGAGACATTTCTGCATGACCAACAATAATGACAGGTGGTAATATGACAATCATGACCTGCATGTCATGTACAACATGATTTACATGCCAGGCTCATGGCGCGCTGACGGCGGTTTCGCTAGCTTGATGTACACCAAATTTGGTATTGCGTGACGTGACTGTACGACGAACATAAATGCCAAGTGGTCATATGGAAACCATGACATGTCATGTGCTACATGACTTGCATGCCACGCTCATGGCCCGCTCGCGGCCGTTTCGCTAGATTGATATACGGCAAATTTCTATGGAGTGACGTGATTGTATGACGATCATAAATGACTAGTGGTACTATGGAAATGATGACATGTCATGTGCAACATGACTTGCATGCCACGCTCATGACACTCTCGGGGCCGTTTCACTAGCTTGATATACACCAAATTTGGTATTGAGTGAGGTACTCTATGACGAGCATAAATGACAAGTGGTAATATGGAAATCATGACATGTCATGTGCAACATGTCATGTGCAACAGCCGCTAGCTTAGCCCTCCGGACAAAGGCCCTTTGGTCCTGAAGGTCTGAGCAACTCAGTAGGGCCGCCTCCCACTCCTCTCGGGTTGGGTTGGGTTAGGGTTAGGGGGAAGAGCTGAGTTGTGCTGGCAAGCCCAAACGATGTGGTAGGTGTCAGCCACCTCCAAACGGGGCGCTGTTTCAATGAGACGGCGCGAGAGCATAGCTTAGCGGTACGCACAAACACCGGGGGGGCACCTAGGCTTTCACTGCACGCGTTGCGGACGCACGCCAAGTTTAGAAGACACGGTCTTTTTGTCGAAATCAAGTAACAAGTGGCAAAGGGAAGTTCTTGAGGCCTATTTTATTAACAAGAAATCTGACAAATGCGTAAGCGTGCCTTCTTTGACTTTGCTCCTAAAAGAGCTTCAATTTTTAGACGGCTTTGTCTGAATGACACCCATTGTCCCGGTTTTTACTTGCAATTATTCTGTTATGTATCCACCTTGTGGTTTTATCAATTCCCTTGGTTGTATACTTCACCATATCATGATCATGCTTCAAAGAAAGATAGCCCCAGGGGGTCGTGTTGCTAACCTGTCAAGATAGGGCGTAAAGGGAGCACGTGACGAGATTTGTGTGTATATAGGTTCACTTTGGCGTTCAGTAATAAAGTTGGTAGTTTGCGCCCGTCGTGCGTACGTCTCTTCTGTTGTCCGTGTTTTTAGCGCAGCCATGAATCAAGTTACAACACTGCCCCAACTGGCCTAATTGAAAGCGTCGCTGACCCGAAAGTCACGGGATCGAATGCGGGTAGCGGCGATGGAGGCGAAAATGATAGATGTCCGCGTGCTGCACAGTGTGAGCGTACGTTAGCGAACACCAAGAAGGTAGACATTTCCGGAACACTCCACTACGGCGTCTGTCATAATCATATCGTGGTCTTCCGACGTTAGACCACAACAATCATGATTATATTATAGCTTTGAACTGTATGCCTGCTTCTGGGGCGGTGAAGCAACTTAGGGTCTAGGCTTGTCCGTTCTCTGTCCGTGTGTCCGTCACGGCACATCAAGCACATGCAAGGCATGCGGGTACCCATTATACGCCCACTGTAATTTTCATGAAGTAGGGAAGCACCCACTATGCCATTATTCGTCATTCTGCTGATAAGCAAGGTGCCCCCTACTCATCTGTAAGGTATTATATGCACTTTGTGCTGTGGCTGATGATGATGAAGAATAAGCCCGTGCCATACCACACATTCTCTTTCTGTCATGGATGAAAATGAACGGGAACGCGCTTTCGCCTGCGAACGGCAACGCCGACGCATACATGTTACTCCGGAGGCAAGAGCTCGCGATGCAGCGACAAAGCCGACGACAAGGTGTTACTCCGGTTGGCGAGAGCATGGCATGCAGCGGCTCAGCGTATATGCAGACGGCAAGCTAGCCCGGCGGCGAGAGCTCGGGAAGCAGCGGCAAAACGAAAACGCCGACAGCAAGCTGCGACCCCGGAGTTGAGGGCGCGGGAAGCGGCGGCTCAACGGCAAAAACACATTGCATATACTGTACACAGGCGTTGTCATTCATTTATATGCGCGAGTGGGCAATGTCATGGGTGATTTACGGTAAGAACGATCCCCAGTGCTTCGCCCACTCGTCATGATTCACTTCGTGGAGATGCGTGAGTTTTTTAAGTCGGCGTCCGCACCGACGGGCACTCGACGGGCCCGCTGAATCTTTCTTCTGTGTTCACTTTCAGTAAGTACTGGCGAATGTGTGGGCAGAGCCAGCGCGTAGGAGGGAGGGCGATAACCTTAATAAAAATGCGGGAAGGGGGGGGGGGGGGGGAGAAAGCGGAAGTATGTTCTGTGCACTTACAACTAGCACATCACAACGACCAAATCATTGAGTGTCTTTTCTTGCGCCCTGAATAATTTTGTCATTACACACGGACTAGGCCCTCAAAAAGTCATTTTAACCAGCCCGTCATTGGACCGAAAATACGTTTCTTTTTAAAAGTTTCAAAATGGCAATGAGTACGTTGCTAACATACCACAACAAGTAATGCGTCAATTTGTGGTCTGCTCCACTGCTATTACATTTAATAGTCTGTCATTCGTGGCCCCACAGCCAGAGTTCCTGGCTCCATCCAAGTTCACACTGCATTCGCGCCGAGAGCACTGACGGCGCTGAGGAGCTCCCGTGTGTTGTCTTGTGACGCAACACGTTTTCTCTTTGATTCGTCGCGTTGTCGAAGCCTGTACGCTTCTAGTCGTTCTTCCCTAAACCAAGACATGCAATAGTTCTCTGCAGACCAATAGTATTGCCCTTTCCGAAAGCTAGGAAAAGCGAGCTATCGCTCAACAAACTTGGGGTTCAACCACGACAAATTCTTGCAGGACGCTTACCTCACCGTGATGGAGTACATTTGCGGTGCGGACCTGTTCAGAGTTGTGGACAAGGCGGTGTACTTGCCTACCAAAGAGTGCCGCATCGTGATGGCCCAGCTTATCCTGGCGCTTGAGCACATGCACCTCCACGGCTTGCTGCACCGAGACATCAAAGTGTCCAAGTGAGTACCTTGCACACCAACAAGAATTGTGGCTGAGCTAGTTGGCTCATTACGTGAGAAAAATAGGCGTGGCGCAAGAAAGGACGGGGTCGAAGTGAAGACACGAACTGGCGCCCGTTTTTGTCAGTGCGCGCCTTCACTTCGTCCCCGTCCATACCTATTTTCCCTTGCACGTGTCCTAGCACGTGATACGAGAGCGTTTTGGGTGGCTTCTCGCAACTGATTTGTGTTGTCACTTGTAAGCAAGCCATCCGGATGGGCACATTCTGCTCAAGAGCAGTCTTGCTCTTAGCTCTTGCACCACCTAAATACCAAAATGAGATAGGTTACGTTGCTCAACATATCATAATTTCATTTAGCATATAACGCGAATGGCTGCCAGACCATGCGAGGTGCACAACTGACTGGATGGTTTTATGCTGCTTGTAAACTCACGGCATGGCTACTTAAGCATCGCAAAATTGAGTTTGGTGAGTTGGTTCAGATTCATTGCTTTTAAATTGCGCGGAAAGACTGTCACGAAAGAAAGGCGATAAAAACAGGACGACGCGCTACTAACAATTGAATTGTTTTATTCAGAACGCACATTTATATAACGCAATCCCAGTAATCCCCCCGCCATGACGACCTATAACAGACAGTTACCTAGAGCATCATATCATCTGGTGGCATGTGTCGTTGCAAGAACCCTATCTCATTTTCATGCGAACTGATAGAGGGAGGGCTTATGCACCTCGTGCCTTCTTGGCTGATGTTAAAGGCCTCAGTAATTTCCCTCTGAGTTTTCGCTTGGTGCGTCGTCCTGTCTTTATCGCCTTTCTTTCGTGACCGTCTTTCCGCGCAATTTAAAAGCAATGATTACTTCAGAATCGACTCCAGCTCTGCATGGTACTGCCGCCCCTGTGGTAAGTCTTTTGTTGGCACATTCGCAGCCCTGAGCGTGCTAAAAATGCTTGCGTGACCTTGCAAGCGCGCAACGCCATTTATGGGCCCATTTTGTTGTTCCAGGTGTTCCTTGAGGTTCCACAAAGCGACCTAGTGCAGTAGGCAGCCGAACTTCAAGGCTTTGTTGCACACACAACTTTTTTACGCATTACGACAGACATTACGAAAGCTTGTAGTTATAGAGGAGGGGGGTTTTAAAGTGTAATAAATAATCGTATAGTTAACACGCTTCTTACACAGTTGCCCAGACACAAACTCCTGGCGCTGACATGAATGGTCTTGAGCATCCGAGCAAGCAGACCGGCCATTGGTCGGTCTGCTTTCCAGAATAATAGAATAATGAAATAATCGTGAACAAAAGGTTTTGTTGTTCTCCTCTAATTTGTAAATTACCTGGCTGATCTCATGGCTGTAACTTCATGGCTGATCAATTCATCATTTGATCACACGGCAGTGAGGAATTGTTAAGTGGCCCATCCTGATGTAGACATGCTATTAGCTCTTTTGCCACGTAATATTTTCTTACTATGGATAAGAAATGCCATATTACATTTCTTATCCATAGTTTTTAAGACAATTCTTGAAGACATATATATGCCTTCAAAATTTTGACACCTTCCATTTCTTTGCAGCATGATGATCTTTCCGGGTGGTAGAGTCAAGGTTATCGACTTCGATACCAACAAGGTGTGCGTCGGCCACTGTAAGTAGGACCTGTTCTGTCTTCCCCAGGACTCAAGTTTGAAAGAAAGGCTTAGGAAAGCGTAAAACCAATATGCAACGCACAATAGCAAGGTCTACGACTTCCTTGCAGAGTAACTGGCAAGAAACCATTATACCAGTACGTACCGAATGTTTACAAATATACATATACCTGCAGAGTAAGCATGTCTTTGTGAATTGCCCGAACAAACCCAAGCCCCCCGTGGCAAGGGTCAGAACACCAGGAGCGATGGGAGGCTGCTCTGCGCAGCTCGCAACCGGAGTTACAGCTCCGGACAGTGGGCTGGGCCAGAGGGGTCGCCGAAGCACAGAAGTGTCCGGCCATCTAGAGCGGCCCGAGGGCCCATCGTCGTCCTGCTTCTACTTCCCCCCCCACACGCCCCCCCCCCCCCCCTCACATGATTCTTTCATGGATCAATAAAGTTTTTACCTACCTACCTACCCACAGCAAATGACATCGTCAACAGCAGTCATAAATGATATGATTATCACACTAAGGAGGACTTAAAGGGGCCCTGCAACACTTTTTCAGCATGGTCAGAAGTCGCTGCCGATCGGTAGTGGCGGCTTCCGAGAACACGCGGGCCAAACATTACAGCGCAGCACACGGCCTGAAATATGCAATTACTTCTCAAGTTCAGCTTGAAATCGCTCCCTCTATTCCGGACATAAGCTGCCATAAACCCAAATTACCGCGCCATTGACCCAAAGCCCACTGCCATTGGCTTATATGAACATCGTGAGTTGCATAGTTACCGCGGCCGCCACGTCGCCGCACGCGCTCGCGATCACCCGGAAAGTCGGCTGCGCGTTCAAAGAAGAAAAGAACAGGAAGTGCTCAAGGTCATGACGCGTGCTGACGAACGGACACACTTTCTTGCCCCCCTCGCTGTCCTCCTCCCTGCGTAGCTTTCAGAGCGATCGCTTGTACGAGAGGAGAGAGAAAGCGCTTGAAGCGTGCGGCGAATACGTCTAACTCCGCTCGTACTTGAGAGATCCTCAAAATTTCGCGGCAGTCGAATCGTTAAGCGACAAGCTTCTTTTAATGAAGCCATTCCAAAATACTTGGAAGTGGCAGGGCCCCTTTAAGATAGCGTAGACGGAGCTCCCTCGGTACCAAAGTGGATACTTGAAATTGGGTGCGAAATTAACGAAGGCCTAGCTACAGCACATTATTTTGTGCCAGAATTAAAAAAAATCACAGCATATCCACGGAGTGAATGATTATGAGTGGGTGAAGCTCCGGAGGTTCATCGGTAAACCGTGAATCTTCCGTGAATTTTCGTCCAGTACATCATCAAAGACGTGACAAACACTGTGTGTATATATACAAGCAATTTACATTTTATTCGTGAGCCGTGATTTTCCGTTTTGTTTTCGTTTCTTCGTTGGTCATGGTTACCGTTTACATAAGCCGTGGCTTCCGTTCCCCCTTCATTATAACGGCTTTATGGTCGGTGAAATGGAGGGAGAGCGGTTCCTGGATGGGTCGTAGTGGAAAGTTTGCAAAGACGAGATCGATGCAGGTTCCTCGGATGGTGGTTGGTTGCATGTGGTGAAACGATGCATGTGAGACCATATCGCGATGCCATGTGTTGTATGAGCCAACTGTTTTCAGTGATATCAACGTTAAAGTCAGCCGCCAGTAGGGTAACGGGACACGCTTATTCTTCATCGTCATCAGCGACATCGTTATGACGCATAGTGGGTACATTCCATGTGCTGTGCCGTGATGACAGCGTCATCGCCATCACACAGGGGTGGCTACGACAACGACGCAGGGCGACGCCGGACTAGCCTATGCCCTAAGGAGCTTCGCCCCTAAAAATGTAATGGTACCTTCGCATTAGCTGTGCCTGAAGGAAGAGTGGAGCTGGGGGGGCCTTTTTCTGTCTTTCTCTTTCTTGCATCTCTTTTTTGAATGTGTTTCTTTGTATTTCTTTCTGTATCGCTCTATGTTCCTTCTGTCTCTTTTAGGGGCGAAGCTCCTTATGCCGTGGGTCGTGCGTCCCATGTTTGTAGTAGTAGCCACCTGCGTGATGACGATGACGCTGCCATCACGGCACACCACATGGAATGTGGTGTGCCATGATGACGATGACGATCGGGATGCTATACAACACATGGCATCGGGTCGTGCGTCCCTTGTAGTTTGTAGTACGTAGTAGCCACCTGCGTAACCAGCAGTATCTCCCGGTGTGATGACGATGACGCTGCCATCACGGCACACCACATGGAATGTACCCATGCGTCATAACGATGACGCTGATGACAATGACGATCGGGATGCCATACAACACATGACATCGCGATATGGTCTCACATGCATATCGTTTGACCACATGCAACCAACCACCATCACGTCTTTGATGATGTACCTCCGGAGCTTCGCCCACTCATCATCATTCACTCCGCGGATATGCTGTGATTTTTTTAGGGGCGATCGGGATGCTATACAACACATGGCATCGGGTCGTGCGTCCCTTGTAGTTTGTAGTACGTAGTAGCCACCTGCGTAACCAGCAGTATCTCCCGGTGTGATGACGATGACGCTGCCATCACGGCACACCACATGGAATGTACCCATGCGTCATAACGATGACGCTGATGACAATGACGATCGGGATGCCATACAACACATGGCATCGCGATATGGTCTCACATGCATATCGTTTGACCACATGCAACCAACCACCATCACGTCTTTGATGATGTACCTCCGGAGCTTCGCCCACTCATCATCATTCACTCCGCGGATATGCTGTGATTTTTTATCTTTATTTCTCCTTCCATTGCTTTCTCTCTCGCTCTGCTGCTTTGTCTCTCTTTCTTCGTTTCTCTTTATTCCTCACTTTTCTTTCCGTCTTGCTGTTTTTTCTCTTTTTCGTGTCTGTTTCTTTCTATCTTGTTATCTCCCTTTCTATGTCTTTCTCTTTCCAAATCTTAGCCTATCTCTGCTTCTTTCGCTTTTGCTTTGTTTATCCTTATTTCTCTCTTTATTTTTCTTTGATGTCTTGCTCTCTCTCTTTTCATCTCTTTGTCTCTCTCTTATGGCTTTCTCGGACTTTCTATCTTTTTACGTCTTTGTTCCGTTTATTTCAATTTTTTTTCAGTTTCTCTATCTTTCTATGGCTTCCTTCCTGTGCCTCTCTCTCTTCCTTTCTTTATCTTTGTATCTCTTTTTTTCTCGCCCTCTCTCTTTCACGTGTTTCACGTGCTCATTTTCGCGGAGCACAGCGTTCGTTTAACGCTCGCACCCAAGGTTGCCAAGTAGAAAGACAAAGTGTCCAAATAAAAAAAAAAACTAGCCAAAAAGTACCCAACTTGAGCCATGGGCAATAAATGTAGCCAAAAGTAGCCACGCGTTCGGGAAAACGATAGCCACGTTTTTATTTATATCACCGAATGCAAACGCCTTTTGGCGAAAATCAGAAAACCTACAGCATGAATTCTACAAAATCAGAATTGCCGAGATTCAAGCATAGAATGCTGACTTGAGCAATCATTTGGTGCAGGACAGCGAAGTTTTTCGAGCTGTTGCAAAAATCAGCAACTTTAGAATAGGGTACGCCGAGCTCTACGTTGGCGTCTGGTGCTACTGCGCACGCGTCATACGCTAACAACTAGGGTACGCTCGTCATATTTCTAATGTAGCGCACGCATCGAAGCAACGCAAACGCTACAAACTCTAATGTAAAACTCTCTATAGTGACGCTCTCTTCACGCGCCTTGCGCGACTTTCTTAAAAAGGACTTAAACTCCTTGTGGCGGCGACAATAAAAATGAGTACGTCATGACTATGCTCGAGTTCACACATGCTGCGTAATGACATTGAAGCATATACTGTAGTCCTTTTCGCGATCACTTCTTGGTTGATAACGAAGTCCAAGGAGTCAATGTTCCGTAGTCGCAGTTCGTACCAAATCTTAAGAAATGACTCTCGCCGTTCGTCGAATATTAGCAGTTCGTCGAACTCAGGTTCGTCGGATATAGCAGTTCAAGTTCGTCGAATATAGGAGTTCGTCGAACTCAAGCAGTTCGTCAAATATCGTTTCGCAGAAATTATGGCGCCGGTGTCGGCGTCGGCGTCATTGGTTGTCAGCGAAAAATCATATCGTCCGTGACCAATTAATTCCGAAACTTGAAAATGCAGGAATTCCGGGATTGTTTATTTCTTGGGTTGCTGCATATTTGTCTAACCGGAATCAATTCGTAGATATCAATGGTGGAAAATCGGGCTCCCACATCGGTTGTGCCACAGGGCAGTGTGCCTCGGCCCTCTTCTTTTTATTATATGTATTAACGACATTGTTAACATGGTCGCAGGTGGTGCGCAGATTCGATAATTCGCTGATGATTGCGTACCTTTTAAAAAAATTGGCCGCGTATCTGCATGCTTCGCTGCAAATGTCATCGAAAGACGATAGTCTTCTGCCGGTCTCATCCGCGGCCACCTGTGATGCTGTTCTCGACCATTTCCGTACTGGCATGACCAAGCGTCTTCTCGCCGCAAGCGCGGTGTTTTTGGCAGCGTGTAAAAGCTGAGAAGGCGCGCAGAGCGACCACGAAAAGAGATTCTCTTGTTTGCAGCGACGAGGGCAGACTGCGCCAGCTATCGCGCGGCGGATGAAACACGCGGCACTTCGCGTGACCTCGGAGATAGACGACGGTTCTTCGCTTTTGCAAGGCAGCCCGCATTTTCAGCGCAGCCTAAGAAACACTAGGGTCTTCAGAATTAAGTATCTATGTATTTTCTATAAAAGAACACACCACTTAATACTTCCGTATTGTTGTTGCACCTCAGATATGCGTAATATTTGCTTTTTGATCGACAATGTTCACAAGTATGCACAAAAAACGACTGATCAAGTTGGCTGGGCGTTCAGAAAGCAGTTAAACTTTGGCCAGCCGCTGAATCGTGCGACGTGCCGATAAACAGAGAAACAGACAGACCAAAATTTCTCCGTTTAGGTGTCCCAAGAAAGACTATCGTCTTTAATATATTAATTATGTCATTGACCAAATTAGTTTACGTGGTAGTTTAAATAATATTCTTGAATGGTGAACGTACTGGGGAATGACACTAAACACAGACAAAAGCGTACTAATGCGAATTGACACGAAAGAAATCACCTTTGCTTCGTACGTATTGAATTCACCCATACAACTTATGTAAGCTAAGCCTATTGAACCACTCATGATGAGAAGACGGAAACAGAGAGTGGAATTTCTTAAACCACTCTACAGGAACAATTCACCACTAGACTCTTCTCTATACCTGTCACCCCTATTGCCCGAACCGCAAGGCACCGTACACAAGATGCATTTAACACCTTGCTTCGCTTGAACGAACATATTTAAGAATTCTTTTTTTCCCTCGTACTATAACCGAATGGAATTGTACAATCGAATCGACATCATAATTCTCATTATTTTTTATTTGTTTTATAGCGTATTGCCAAACATACTGACTCTCTTTCTGTAATATTGTTCTTGTTTTCTTTGTTCTTTTTAATTTTTTTTTCCAAAAGTGTTCACTGTTGTACCATTGTTATTGTCCTCCCTGCTTGGACTACGTATCCGCAGTATTTGAAAAATAAATAAAAAAAATAAAATAAAATTTGATGAGTTCCGAGCGCCCAGCACACGAGCGCTTTCGATGGTCCTCTTCACTTCGAATTCGGATTTACAGTCACGATCTCCACTCGGTGGTCTGCAAAACGAGGCCCCACGCAATAGCTTCCCGCGAGGCCCAGCCTTTTCTTTTGTGCAATGCAAGTGCATGATTTCATTTTGCGAGCTGGTAACACGCCTTGGTCGCCATGTTTTTGCAACGCATAGTCATGCGCCAGCGGCTGCGACGTCACAAAATATTGATAATTAGCTTCATATTGATGGGGGGAAAGAAGTAGCCAAAAAGTAGCCAAGACTTTTTCTGCCGCCACCGGCCTACGAGGTAGCCAAATTGGCGTAGTCAAACCTGGCAAACCTGCTCGCAGCTGCGGTACACAGTAGTGGGCCTTGCCCAATTCCCATGGCACATGCCCACCTGGGGAGTTTTACACGACGGAGCAAACGTTACCGGCAGCTTAAACAGCATCACTGTTCATAGCGTGCCAAGTTATCCAGGGCCAGACGGGATGCGTGGACCACAGTGCAGGGTTTTAACGCGACAGCGTTAAAGAGCTCGTTTCGCGGAAATTTCTGGCGCCGGTGTCGGCGTCGTTGGTTGTGAGGGAACAGTCATCATCTTGTCCGTGACCGAAAAATTGCGACAGATGCCAATAAAATAAATAGAAAACTTTGGGCCCAGTGGGAATCGAACCCAGGCCGTCTGCGTGGCAAGCAAACGTTCTACCGCAGAGCCACTCCACCGCTTGAACCTTCTTTGGAAAAAAAAACACTATATGAATGTCATATAGTGGGACGTTTAAAGCATGTATACTGCGTAGTAGAATCCTAGAATCGCACCAAGCGCCAAAACATGAGAATTGCGCAACGAGTGGGTGTTATAAAGGCTCACCCATTACAAAACGCTTCGGAAATATTTCATCATCATTATGACCAACAAAAGCAACGGCTATGGCGGGCCGCGTGGCTCCTTACGGACGCGCTGTGGGCACTTCCCAACATTACTTATAGCATGCATTCTAGAATAGTGCCACGCGCGTTTCTTTCAATGTTGCTGTATGTTGCTGTAACTACCAAAAGGGCAAAAATGAAATAAGGAGGTAGCCATTTTATGATAATTCAAGGGGAAGTACTTTACTGTTTGAAGTGAGTTCGGGTTGCCTTAGAACGCGTAATTATAAAGCGAGATTTAGTAAAGAAGAACAACAATGCATAAGCTGTGAGCAAGATAAGGGATCGACGGAGCATGTTCTGATTGAATGTGGAGATCTACACCCAGGTGTACGCTTAGGCACGAGCCTACATGAAGCCTTTGGGTTTTAGGGACGACAATGGAAAGCTGGACACGCCCGCGATAGAACTAAGTAAGAGACGGTTAGAGTATTGGTGGCAGAAAACTAGAGAGAAAGGACAAAATTAAATACTGGGGAAAATAAGGACATTTTGCCGTAATGGGGCGGGAACTGGGCTATGAATTTGCGTTTTTTTTTAGTAAGATAAATTTAATCGAAATAGACAATTAAGGCATTAGGCCAACTTTAACGAAAAAAAGGAAAAAGTTTTTTTTTTCTTTATTAATCGAGCCTGGTGGCAAACTTGTCACCGCCCAGTTATAAAGGGGACGCTCATATCATCCATCCATCCATCCATCCATCCATCCATCCATCCATCCATCCGTCCATCCGGATGCTCACGCGCTCTACACAGACGTGGACGCGGCTGTACTTTAACTGACCTGGCGTGGTCGCCCGCTGTCGCGAGCACCGTATGCTGCATCTTCAGTGGCGATCAGCAGATGGCTCACAGGTTTCCACGTGTGTACTCTGATCAAAAGTTCTGCGTTGAATTCAGAATCAGCACTAAAGTCACTTCGCTTGTTGCAGCTGCTGCATTTCCGAACCCTTTGAGACGCTTTGTACACAGAGGTGTACACAACTTTTTTTTGCTGGTTGTGTCGACCAGTGGCTAAGAAAGCGCAATATACATTGGCCTTTTGATAAATTGAACCTCCTGAGTAATAATATGCGTTCATTTTACTTCACTTTTTCAAAGTGTTGCTGAATGTAGTTAGTTTGCGGAAGGGTTAGTTTGCGGACTATGTCCGTCGAGTAGTTCGACGTGCAGCTTCCCGCGAGCCACGGAAAAAAATTGGTGGCAGAAAACTAGAGAGAAAGGACAAAATTAACTACTGGGGAAAATAAGGACATTCTGCCGTAATGTCCGGAAAAAAAGTTGAATATTTCTTTATTGAAAGCGAACGTAACAGAAAACAAATTCGCACTGTATTTCAAGCCTGAGATTTGATTCAATTTAGGCAAAAAGAAAGAATGAATGACTTCGACGGAAATAGATATATAATTACAATTTAATTGGGATTAATTACTGTAACACGCATAAACCAATGTAATAAGGTATTATTTTTGTTAAAATTTAACATTGATTTCCTTGAAATAATGTGCCAATATGACGCTGTTACAGAGACTGCTTCACAGGTGGCGTCTGAAAGGGCTAAAGGCGTGAGCATCTACCCTTAGTTCTTATAGCATTATCATTTGGTGCTATAGCATTCACTGATTCGCCCATCGAAAATGTGACTCTCTTATCTGTGGTGACCCTTTGCGCTCCTGTTTTTGCTGGCTACCGATAAATCATACCAGCTTTCACCAAGAAGACTGCAAAACACAGCATATTTGTATTGTTTACACGATGGCAGCGGGAAAAAAAATATTTCAGTAAATGTGCCTAAACTTTGCTTTTATACCGAGTTAACTACCGGCGTACTTTATGGTGCACCGATTCGCACTAAATCCTTCCGTTAGCTTTTCATTTGCATCAGGAGGTGTACAAAGGAGGCTATCCTCTGGTTTTCGAGGACATATTGATTAGCTCGTGTAAGATATGAATGTTCCGCCATTACAAAAATGTATTTTCTAATGACCCTTACGCCATTCCTCAAAACGATGATGCAAAAAGAATACAAACAATGAGTGACAATGTCCTCGGTGCTTTATCGACCAGATGATGCGGAATCTGACCATTGCCCATACATATCATCGTCATCTGTGCCGAGGAGTGCTGAGTCAATGAATCAGGGATGCCGACTGAGAGATGCCGACCACGCGAATTTTTTAAGGCAACATACTGCCGCGTCGGAAGTCAAGGGCAGGCTTCGAAGAGCCACAGCCAGAGCGATTGCCTTACAGCGTACATTTGATTCGATGGGAACTTCGCCTGCGGATTGCCCTACGTTTAACGTCTTTCGGAAGTATATCTCGGCCGGTGCCTAATATATGCGCACAGATCACATCGAAGCGAGAAATATGAGTGCAACTAGACCCTCTCGCCTCCCACCACCACCGCTCCCCAACTCTCTAACACACAGGGCGATAGCATGGGTAAGCAAACAACCAACCACTGCTGCTCTGCTATAATTAATGCACGTAATTGGTTCGTAGCTAAAACGTATGCTATCCTCACAGCAGTAACGCAGGCAGAATTTTTTTTCGGAGGGGTTCGGCCATGCTATACGTGTTTGTGTTAGCGTTTGTATGTGTGCACGTGTATGTACACGTCGTAAATGCAATATTTTCGGGGGGTTTGAACCCCACCCCAACCTGTCTCAACACACCCCTTCCCCCCCTGGCTACGCCAGTGCCACAGGGCCCCTCTTGTTTTAATCGTGTAAGCATCAGCGTTTAAGATTCGAGACTGTTCTATGAAAGCTCCACGCGGGAACGGGTCTTTCTCTCCCGGCGCAGTCTCGACACGTGTGCTCAAGGGCTATTTCGCCAAGACGGCGGTGGAGTTTCGCGACGGCGAATGCGCCGGCACGGTGCCGTACATGGCGCCCGAGCTCATCAAGCACCAGCCGTACGGTCGGTCCTGCGACTGGTGGTCGACCGGCGCCACCTTCTACAAGATGATGACCGGACGGGTGCCGTTCAGGGCCGACCAGAAGGAAGCGCTCAAGGACAAGATCACCAACGAGCCCCTCAAGTGGCCCAAGGTGGAGGTGCACCCGCACTCTGCCACGCCCGAGGCCAAGGACATGGTCTTCAAGTTCCTCAAGAAGAACCCCGTAGAGCGACTGGGCTCGGTCACCTACGCCGATATACGGGGACACCCGTTCTTCGCCGGCTTCAACTGGAAGTGGCTGGTCTCGACCAACCACCTCTGCGACATCCCGGCCATCGGCGATTGCATGGTCAAACGCAAGGACGCCAGCGGCACGCATCTCAGTGAGCCCCGTTCTCTCTCCCTCTCTCTCCCTCACACACACACACACACACACACACACACACACACACACACACATATATATATATATATATATATATATATATATATATATATATATATATATATATATATATATATATATATATACACGGTCGCGAATGAGTATCTTTACAAGGGCCTGCATCCGAGCGAGCTAGTTGGTTGGTACCGTAACATACTAAGGCGCCGGTGAAGGAAGTAATGCATGTTGTTGGGCTAGTTGGTTGATCGATTTTGAAGCCATGTTTAACACGCACACTGCGCTTCGTGTGTGCGTGTTCAATGTGTCTAACGTGTTGTCGTCTTCGCGCAGTTTAAACATGGCTTCAAAAGAAGGAAAAGACACGGACGGTGAAGAGTCTGAAACAGGCAAAGTGCTTTGTCTGTCTCAGACCCGTCACTCTCTGTGTCTTTTGCGCTTCACCTGCTGTATGGTATTCTTTATTACATAAGGTTTGCTTGCATCCCATATAGCCGAAAACATTGACGAGCAGCGCAAAGAACGAGGTCAGTGAAGGCACAATAAAACAGGACTGGCGCATACGTACAGCTATATTTCAGAAAGCCGTTACAAACGTATATATTTGAGCACTGTTCACTCGCGCCACACGAGGATTCGCCAACGAGATCACGCGTTGTTCTAATTGGAGGGTGAAGCTGATAACTTAACAGTAAAAAAGCCGGCAGATCCCACGCACTGTGGGAATCGATGTAATGCGAAGCAGCCAGGAAGGATCAAATCATGCTTTACATAATTTGCATGTCATGTTTTACATTTGCATGTCATGTTTTACATTTGCATGTCATGTTTTACATGTTACGACCTGTCATTTGTGTTCGTCATACAGTCACGTCGCGATATACCAATTTTGGTGTATGTCAAGCTAGCGAACTGGACGCAAACGCACCATGAGCGTGGCATGCAAATGGAATTGTAGATGACATGCATGCCAAGATTTTCATGTTACCACCTGCCACTTATGTTCGTCATGCAGTCATGTCACTCCATGCCAAATTTGGTGAATATCAAGCTAACGAAACGGCCGCGAGCGCGCCATGAGCGTGGCATGCAAGTCATGTCGCACATGACAAGTCATGATTTCCATATTACCACTTGTCATTTATGTTCGTCATACAGTCATGTCACTCAATACCAAATTTGGTGTGTATCAAGCTAACGAAACGGCCGCGAGCGCGCCATGAGCGTGGAATGCAAGTCACGTCACTCATGACATGTCATGATTTCCATATTACGTTTTGTCATTTATGTTCGTCATACAGTCATGTCACTCCATACCAAATTTGGTGTACATCAAGCTAACGAAACGGTCGCGAGCACGCCATGAGCGTGGCATGCAACTCATGTCGCACATGACAAGTCATGATTTCCATATTACCACTTGTCATTTATGTTCGTCATACAGTCATGTCACTCAATACCAAATTTGGTGTATATCAAGCTAACGAAACGGCCGCGAGCGCGCCATGATCGTGGAATGCAAGTCATGTCGCACATGACAAGTCATGGTTTCCATATTACGTTTTGTCATTTATGTTCGTCATACAGTCATGTCACTCAATACCAAATTTGGTGTGTATCAAGCTAACGAAACGGCCGCGAGCACGCCATGAGCGTGGCACGCAAGTCATGTCGCACATGACAAGTCATGATTTCCATATTACCACTTGTCATTTATGTTCGTCATACAGTCATGTCACTCAATACCAAATTTGGTGTATATCAAGCTAACGAAACGGCCGCGAGCGCGCTATGAGCGTGGAATGCAAGTCATGTCGCTCATGAAGTCGTGATTTTCATATTATCACTAGTCATTTACGTTCGTAATACAGTCATGTCACTCAATACCAAATTTGGTGTATGTCAAGCTAACGAAACGGCCGCGAGCGCGCCATGAGCGTGGCATGTAAATCATACTTTTCATGACAAGTTAGTCATGATTTTCATGATATGACCAGCCATTTATGTTCGTCATACAGTCATGTTTTGTCATACCAAATTTGGTATAAATCCCATTAACGATACGGCCAGGAGAGCACAAAGTCGTAGGCGGCTAGATAGATAGATAGATAGATAGATAGATAGATAGATAGATAGATAGATAGATAGATAGATAGATAGATAGATAGATAGATAGATAGATAGATAGATAGATAGATAGATACGCTCAAAGTCGCCGAAGTTCGCTAAGAAATGCTTCGCATTTAAAAAAAAATTAGGTGCCTGGTCCATTATCAGGAAAGTGGGAGGAAGCGAGGCTTGTCGTGTGCGTGCCTGACCTACCATTTCAACTGCGAAGCATTTCTTAGCGCATCGAAGGCCATTTGGCCGTTCCTATCTATCTATCTATCTATCTATCTATCTATCTATCTATCTATCTATCTATCTATCTATCTATCTATCTATCTATCTATCTATCATGAAATCCTTTCTACCGGTCACGTGCGGCACAAAGCCGCATACCGCGGCTCATGGCGCGTGGATATGCGCGACAGGTGAGTCAGAGTCTATATCAACCCAGACCTCGGAAATCTCAACCCGACGGTATGAAAGAGCCCGTGTCACAGAAAATGTTAGATATCGCGATGGAACCAACGAATAAATATCACGACTCGAGCCGGAATCAAAGCCAGGCATTCTGCAAGACAGTCAAGTATTCATATCATTTCATTTCATTTATTGATTTATTTACAACAATAATGTTGCGAGAGACCAGGGAAAACAAGCTCATCAATCAGCTTGCCGGTGTCCCGACCGCGTATTTTGAAATGCTGGAGTAGCAGCGCACGCTAGAGAGAAAAGAGAGAGAGCGAGGAGGGAGCCAGCGGCTCCTCCGGAATTGCTCGCGCGCCATTGGTTTTTCTCGTGAGGTCACGTGGTTGGGGACGTGGGCGCGCTCACAAACGCACACATGCGCGAAGGTATGCACGGAGTCTCTACGGCTGTTCCATCGTACAGAAGCACCCACGCCTCGCCGCACACTTTCTGTACCTTCCCTTTTCAAGTGCACAATATTATGGCCGCATTCAATCAAAAACGCAGCGTCGTGCCTTTCGATAGGATGAGCGAGCACGCAGCATGTCTGTCCTGTAAGCAAATGATCCACATGTGTTTCACAACCCGCAGTAGCTCCGCGTAAACATGAACTGGATGGTCGACGTCGAGGCTAATGTGACCGTTCTTGGTTTGGTCATTGCGAAGCCACGTGGCTTCGCAATGATCGTCGATATCATCAAATGTTATTAGACTTGCATTTTCGCCACTTCTTAAGGAAACAGGCAATATGCAAACTTACCGCTTTGGATTTCGGGTTTCGCTGTCGATGATCTACGTCGTATTTGTTGCCTGGCTGTAGCTGGCGATCAGGGGCGTAGGCAGAAATTCTTTTCGGGGGGGGGGGGGGGGGGGGAGGAAGGGGTTTAACCATACTTTATGTATGTTAGTGCGTGTGTTTGCACGCGTGCGTGTATATATATGCGCAAGCAAAACTGAAAAATTTCGGGGGGGGGGGGGGGGGGGGCTACGCGCCTGCTGGCGATTCACTCGTGCGCGTCAGCGTCTGGGCACATGTCGACGCGGAGGCACTTCACATTGACAGTCGGAACCACTTCACTCATTGAGACTATCACCACTTTATCGAAACCCCACTCGCACGCGCCCTCGCCGCACGCTGGCGCAGTGGTGGTGATTAGAAGAAGAAAGACACGCCTAATTTCTGCAGCCCAAAGGGAGCACGTCGCAGCGTCAACGCAGTGGCGTGAGCGGCTGCCCGATCTAAATCCATTGAAGGCAGAGAAGGGGCGAGGGTGCTTCCGCAAGATGGAACAGCCGTAAACACACCTCCGCGCGTGCGTGCGTTGGTGAGCGCGCGCGCCTCTCCAGCCATGTGAGAAGACGGTAGAGCGCGAGCAATCCCGGCGGATCCACTGGCTGCCTCCTCGCTCTCTTTCTTTTCTCTCTCGCGTGCGCTGCTGCACCATCAATTCAAAATACGCGTCCCGGCCACCCTACACGTATGTCAGCGTAAACGGTGGCTACACACAACAACAACAAAAAATGGACACAATATATTGCACATGGCTCCTCTCCATGCAAGAAAGGCGCGTGCTTGCATAGACAAGAGACTTTCAAAAACTTTTCCTTTGACAGACAACGAAAACGAAAACAAACAGACGACGATGTTTTGAAGGCAAGTTCATGGTAAGGATATTGTGGTAAACAATCTCCGTAGTTATTTAAATGTGCTTTCTGTAATGTTAAAAAGCTATTCTACCACAGAGCCAAGCCAGTGCTTCAAACTTTTACGGGAAAAAAACCCTATACAAGCGTCATATTGGGACAACGCCAATCGGAGTGGCAGTGTCGACTATCGGCTTTATATCAATGTAACAAACACTACATATCTACGACTCCTCAAGCTATAGTCAAGCCTAGAGTGAATACACCCACGACACCCAGTGTAATATGCACATCATCGCCCCGTAGCATGCTTTTTGTGGCGATGAAACTGACGTCTGTTCTAAACGCGAGTGCCGACGTTACGCCAGAGGATGAGCTACTCTTTACACGCCAGTGTTCTCGGCGTGAATGGTAAGCAAGCGATATGCGCACATCAACTTAAGGCATACGTCCACCCACCGCGTAACGCTTGGTCGAAATACATCACTGCAGTAAGAAAACAGCTTGACAGCTCTGTCCAGGTCCTTCGCTATATTACTGGAGGTCCGTCGAAATCATCTCTAATACGGCTATACCCGGCATTTTCTGTTGAACGCCTTCGCTACAGTGCTCCAGTTCTTCCCCGTGTTAGTACATCTGCTGCCCGTACACTTGAAGATGCTCAGGCTTGCACCCTCAGCATTTGCCTAGGCGTACCTCGATGGGCTTATGGGTTTATCAGAAAAGAGAGGCCGGCCTGGGCTGTTATGCTGGCCGGCTGCATTGCACTGTGGAAAGGGGGGAAATAGTGATGTTCAAAGGGACGAGAAGTTATAAGTATACAATAACCATGCAGGCACAACAGTGCGGTTTCCTTAAAGCTTGAATCCAGTTCAGTACTCTTCTAAAAACGTATGGCAGCTCCACTACCGTGATAACTGAGGACGTGCGTCGCACTGGCACCCAGTGATTTTCGTTTTGTAGAGTTCTCACTGCTCCGTTTACCAAAGCGTCAGTGACGCTGTTTGAGGTAAGCATGTAGGGTTTGTAGAATCTTGCTAGGCAGATTCACGTAGTCGGTGTGCGGCATGTGCGGTACTTTTTGCTGCGATTCATGGACTTCGGTCAGGTTGTTTCCCCCATCATATGTAGTCACGTAGCGACGGAGCGACGCGCCAGCGCAGCGCCGACATAGAGGCGGCGCAGGGGGAGGAGCATTCGCTCACTCGACGAGGTGGTGGTGCTCTCTCTCGCGCCCCGCTGGAGTCAGCCCTGTGTTTGCGATTTAATTTAATGAATGCTATTCCTTCTTTTCTATTTCTGTTAAATATATTGTTTTAGACCTTCTTCGTTCATTTTAACCCAGGTTTGTGCACTGCTAGCCTTGTTCTGGCCTGTAGTGAGCGCATTACTGTGAGCGGGATCACGCTGGATGTGATGTATGAATGGACGAAAAGCCGGGCCCCTGAAGTGCTCCGCATTTAAAAACTAAAATTTCCCTCGAGGCAGTTGTTGATGCTGTCTGGTCGCACAATTCGGACAACATACGAGTTTCAGTGTGCGTTTGCACTCCGATACCTGCCGGCGTAAGAAGCCAGCATGTTCATCTTTTGACACTTCGAGAGGGCAGTCGCACAATAGATGCGCTAACGTCTCTACACTAGGCAGTATCGGGTGCCAGACGTCGCTAGAAGCGCAAAGACATGTGTCTCTGGCGTGGAGCAGTGATTGCCTTGCTCGCTCACACGCAGCCGTCAGTGCTACAGAGAACACTAAAAAGAGGAAGCTGGAGAAGGTGTCCGACATGGTGGACGTCGATCCGAAAACTCAGCAGGCTCTCTACACCTACTTTTCACCCACCTTCAAGAAGATGATCAACTACGTGAGTACTGCCTCGTATCATCAGCTCTCTGTGAAAACGAGCGTACATCGCAAGCTGTTTTTTACAAACCGCACTCGCACCAGCTTTTTTTTTTCGTGGTCCCTTTTCGAACTTCATTTTCTTGCCTAATATTTCTCACTAACACCACCAATTCTGTAACAAGCGTTTATTTCCATGTCACACTACCACTTCGCATTCTATTTCAAATTCTGTTGCAGTGCTCGCCTCACTGAATGCTTCTCGTCAGGTTCCTTCGAAAAGATAAGCCCTCAGAAAAATAAGCGCGATTTCGCGATCGCAATAGGAAAGAGTATAAATTTAGAACTCGATCTGATGAAACCGGATTTTACGAAATTCTCTACCTAACGAATGAACGAAGGAAGGGGAATTTTAAGGGCTCGTGCTTCGTGACGCCAGCAGGCAGAAAAAGTGTGTTCCATACTCGCCGTCATGGCTACAAGCGGCACTTACTAACACTTCCGGATCTAAATGCACTTATATATCGGGAAGCGGCTGCAAAACGGCTAAAACGGCTTCTGCAGTATATGACGTCTCGATATGCTCTCCGATCCATTTTCTATGACTGGTAACAACCAACAACCACCAGGGGAACGTGCATAGACCTCGTCTTTGCCAACTTCAGGCTAGATCCGATCGAAGAACCATTGTCTCTACACTTCACGGACCACAAAGCAGTAATAATGAAGGCAAAAAGGAAATCCACAACTCAACGCGGCATACCGTTTATGACCAATAAAGATTGTATATAACCGTACACCGCTTTTTCACTCATTTACATGCGCGAGTGGGCAATGTCACGGGCGATTTACGGTGACACCGCACGATCCCCCCTCCTTCGCGCACTCATCATCATTCACTTCGTGGAGATGCGGTGATTTTTTTGAGGGTGCCGTGAAGATCTGCATTAGATGTGGAACTGTTTCTTTTGAGGACGTGTCTTATCACGCACATGATGTAGGGTATATACAGGGTGTTTTTTGCTTTTTTTTAACCAATACAGGCTTTTTATAAAAATGCTATGACAGTAAGGCTCCTGTCGTTTTCGTACATGAACTCCACTTCGAGGCGGAAATACTTTGCCGCAGTTAACATCACGCTGTTGCGACTAGTGAACAAAAACTCGTTAATTTGCTTTTTAGTTATTGACTTCAGGGCAAGTGCTTATATTACAAAGTTGTAGCGCCTGCCAATTTATGGCGTACCTATTTTTCAGAAATCGCAGAAATTGCATGTAGTTCCAGATATTCGTCATCGAACTTGATGGGTGAAATCGTCTTCCTTCGTCTTGCAGGAAACGAAGGCGCTCACTTACATCTTACCGCTTTTTTTTTTTTTTTGCCAGCTTCCCGAACATCTACGGTAATAATGACCAACTTCATCCATCGACGCTTCCACGTGGCATACTTACGTTATGCGCAACATGCCTCTACGACCTTCCCGAAATCATATTCGCAAAAACTAACTCAGTGAAATTTCGACTCTCGTTTAACGCGCATATCACCAGCTAACCGAACTTTCGATGTTTCGGTTTTCATTGTTTTTGTTGTTATCGCTGTCGGTGCAGTTAGACGTGCGCGAGGTGTTCACGTGGTATTTTTCACCAGTGTTTACTTATGACATATTTTCCGGACTTTAATTATCATTAATATATATGTGTTTTTCACATTTTGGTTTTCTTTTTCTTTTCATTGCTTCTTACAGACACGAATTTCTGTAGCTCATGTGGTGTACTTTTTCTGGGGTTATTGCAGCTTTTTTTGCGTTTTGGTAAAGTTTCTGGAGTATTTATGTTACGCTTGTAGGACTTCTACTAAGTACCCCTGACTCAATGTCCCATGGAATGCTGTGAGGTACGCTTAAGTAAATAATAATCGATACGAACCGAGATACGATAGGAAGAATGTTACAGTAATGCTGTATGAATTCACACTACGATACAGTGTTTTAACGGGCTCTGACGTGGCCGTTTGCGTATCGCACACCTCTGATTACAGCGAAAAAGAAAACTTTCACAAACAGCTCAACTGAGTCTCGTGAGGACTGCGTGCATATGCACAGCTGCGCGAATGTTCTCTATCAGCTTGCAAGTGCATGTATACAAGACAACACGTGTTGCATGTAGTCGTGGCCAGAAACTTTGGAAAAAGTTGCCAGAAAGTATCCACTCTTAGCCAAGGGCAAAGAAGTAGCCAAATGTAGCCGCGCGTCTGTGAAAACGACAGTATACTACTAGCGCGAGGACACGCGGACAAGAAAACACACTGCGCTGCGAAGTGTGTCGTCCGCTTTCTTGTCCGCGTGTCCTCGCGCTGGTAGTATACTGTAAGTATACTGTCATGAATTTCCAGCAAGCCCAAGCCGCCACCCTTGTGAAAACGACTGCGACGTCTTTACAGAAAGGACTAAGTGCCAAAACTTTTTGGCGGAAATATAAATACAAAATCACAACATATCCACGGAGTGAATGATGATGAGTGGGCGAAGCTCTGGAGGTTCATCGGTAAACCGTGAATCTTCCGTGAATTTTCGTTCAGTACATCATCAAAGACGTGACAAACACCGTGTGTATATATACAAGACATTTTATTTATTCGTAAATGGTAGCTACACGCGGCTTCCGGTCCCCCCTTCAATATAAGGGCTTTATGGTCGGTGAAGTGGAGGGATAGGGGTTCTTATATGGCTCCGTAGAGGATTCCTAGAGGGGAGAGAGGGGGGTGAGCGTAGGAGAGGAGAGAGAGGGGACGCGCGCGTCGCTCCGTAGAGTAGAGGATTGCTAGAGGAGAGAAAGGGGGTGGGCGTTGGAGAGGAGAGAGAGGGGGGAGGGAACGCGCATGCGCTGTGGGGTTGTGGGACGCGGGAAGGAGGGATGGACTAAGCCCCCGCAAGCACATCCAAGTAAGATCAAGGAATGGAGTCATCCTGGGCGACAGACACCACCTGCCTAGCCATTGCTAAGCTGCCCCTCTATGCTCTCGGCCATGACTCTAGTGACTGTAGTCGTGGTTGACGGCCTTATTGTGCTACAGTGTTCTGCTTGACATAGATGGCCACACCACCCGCGGGACGCTCTGCTTCCTCGGTGCACACGATGGGAACTAGAGGTGGTCTGGAACGCGCTTATTCTTCATGGTCATCAGCGTCATCGTCATTGTTATCACTTGTAGTGGGTACATTCCACTATACGGTGGCTACGACGGACGGCGCCGGACTAGCCTATGCCCTAAGGAGCTTCGCCCCTAAAACAGCATGACATTTTCATAATCATAATTGCTGAGTTTCGATCGTAAATTGTTTACTTTAATGATCATTTCGTGCACGATAACGCCGTATCTGGCGCTCTTGCAAAGCTGACACTCTTACCGCGTCTTGCATCACTTCGAAGGACAGCCTGATTTCCCCTGCTGTGCCGCACTATGTCGCCTGTCGTCCTTGCTCATCCAACGATAACGCACTTCTATAATCGCCATGGACACTGTCCGTTCAGGATTTTACGCAAAGTCCTCTCTCCGACATGCAGGTCAAGAAATCCCCCCGGCCCTGTGACAGTAAAAAATTCATTCTTCGACACAAGTGGGGCTGAGAGCGCAGGGGTCGACTACAAGCATGCCTCGGACATGGACGTCGTCGCCGGCATAAGGGCCTACAGCGGAAGTAAGAACAACAACAACAACAGCAGATACACTTCTTGTGTTCCTAACTCTAACCACTGTCGATGATGGCCATCACAGCGGCCGCCAAGGTTACAATGGCAGTTCCCACCGTTTCCAAGCGCGAGTAAGTTACGGTAATTACAGTAAAATGCGACTTGAGCGAACGCCAGTTCAACGAACTATTCAGCTGTACGAACTTTTTTTTTTAAATCCGCCGCCTAAGTACCATTCGGAGTCCAATGCTGTCACGTTTCATTTTAACGAAATTATTGCGGAGCACAATTCAGTTCTACGAAGATATTTAATGATATGATCCCTTGCCTCCACGTCATATTGATCAGAAACTGCCTGAAAGACAGGGTGCAGACAGCGTTTTGTGTTTTGAGGACTATGTCACCTGTGGCTATCGCGTTGAGACATGCGCCGTTCTATCTACAGTATAGAGATTATAGCGAGCGTCCTACTACAGGAAGAAGGAGGAAGAAGTAACCCTTGAAGCGAATATCAAGGCTATCGCGCGAGCGTCGGCTGACCTAGCGTCCCCGGAGACCAAGCGGCATGTTTCGGAACAGTGAAAATCAAGATTACGGATTCTTCGGGCCCTCGTTGGCTGTTCCACGTTTCAACAATCACACCTACGATGAACTCTGCACCTTTTCTCTGTATTGTAAGCTGTCCATTCGTTGCAATCAAGTGTATTCTTCACTTCTGGTCGCAAGTAATCTGTAAATTTACGGATTACTTGCGCTCCGATGAACGTTTTTTAACTGTCTAGAAGAGTGCTGCTTAGATAGGTTAAGTGTCACCATCAGCCTGACTACGCCCACTGCAGGGCAAAGGCCCTTCCATGTTTTGACAATGAACCCGGTAATGTGCTTCCTGTGGCCACGTTATACCCGCGAACTTCATAATCTCATCTTCCCACACATCTTTCTGCTTCCCACTCGCGCGTTTGCCTTCTCCTGAAATCCAGTCCGTTCCTTTTAATGACCAGCGGTTATCTTGCCTACGCGCTACATGCCCTGCCCGTGTCCTCTTCTTCTTCATTTCGACTAAGATGTTCTTAACACTCATTTATTCCCTGACCCACTCTCCTCTCTTCCTGTTTCTTAAGGTTACATCTATCATTCTCGTTTCCATTGCTCGCTGCGTCGTCCTCAATCTAAGTTCAACTCTTTTCGTAAGCCCCCAGGTTTTTGCCTCTAAGTATACTACCGGTAAGATGCAGCTGTTAGGTACTTTTCTCCTGAGGGATACTGGCAAACGGCCATTCATGATCTGACACCTGTCAAAAATGTGCCCCACCCCATTCTTATTTTTCTAGTTACTTCAGCACCATGGTTCGAATCGCAGTCACTACCCGCTCTTAATAGACGCACTTCATTGGCGCTTCCAGTGCCTCGCAACTTATCAGAAACAGTTGTACTCTTTCGGCTCTGTTAAACATTGCATTAGCTTTCTGCATATTAATATTGCGAACGCAGTTTCCGACTTTTCTTTGTCAACTAGACGTATCATCATCATTTGTACAACGTCCTGATCTATGTATGCCATCATCAGCGTGTGTCAGCCCGAGCTCCACTCGAACAAAGCAGTTCCTCACAATATTCAGGCCTACTATTCTGCTTTCTCTGTTCAATTCAGTAATCGTGCTTCGCAATTCGTTCCCTAGTTAATCAGCAAGTCAATGTAATCTGTGAATCGCAGGTTATTGAGGTGTTCTCCATTAATTCGTATCCCTAACTCTTCCCAATCTGGGGCCCTGAAAACCTTCGGCAAGCACCCCGTGAATAGCATTAGGGAGATCGTGCCTCCTTGCCAACTATGTTGGCAAAGGAGTCACTATAGATTTCTGGCCGTATTTTTATATATCATTCCTCGACACCCAGATTTCATAGTGCGTGCATGATGGCTGAGATTTCGCCCGAGGCACATGCTTTCTCGTAATCTATGAAGGCTGTATATAGAGATTGGTTATATTCCGCGCATTTCTCCATCACCTACGTAGTTGATAGGGTAACTACTATTTTCGAGTAGCCTGTAAGAAATCCTGCTTGGTCCCTTGGTTGATTGAATTCTGTTGTGGTCCTAATTCTATTAGTTATTACTTTTGTAAATTGTTTGTAGCCAACGGACAGTAAGCTCATCGGCCTGCAATTTTTCAAGTCAATTGATGCCTCCTTTCTTGTGGATTAAATTATCTTAGCATTCTTCGAAGATTCTGATACCTTCCCCATCAAGAGACACTTCGTACACAGGGGCCAGTTTTTCTAGCACAATCTGTCCATCGTATTCCAACAGCTGTCACGTTACCTGATCCTGACCAGCGGCTTTGGCTCTTTGCATTCCCTCAAGGCTTTCCTTACTTCCCATGCCATCACTGGCGGGATATCCGTTTCCTCTGGGCTACTACTACCACTGATATATATTCCTAATTGTCCCAGCTGCAGTACAAATCTCTGTGGAACTCCTCGGCTTACCCATATTGGCAGTGACATTTCCTTCCTTGTCTCTTAGTGCATACATCTGGTTTTTGCGTGTGCCCAGTTTTCCTTTCGCCGCTTTTAGACTTCGTCCGATCTCGAACGCCCTGAGCACAGATAAAATAGAACTGGCAGAGCTTTAGAAGTTAATGGCTTAAGGTAGCCGACATAATATGGAGAAAATTAAACTTGCTGTCAAAGTCTGAACCATGTCGTTTACATACAAATATCCTCCCCATTAATCGCAGTCAACTGTGCACCTGTCCTTCTCTTCCAGCCGGTGTTACTGCAGACAAGTCCATCACAGCAAAGGAGAGGCAGGATGTGCTCTTATTCCGAACAAAGTATCTTGGCAAGTACTGGAGCTTTGGCATCAGCATCTCGCAGGTGCAAGGAGAGAACAACAGGTCATTTTTCATGGTGGATGTAAGTCTACGACCTTCATTCCGATTTATTTCTGGTTTATGACCAGATAATGTCGCGGTGAAGAGGCACTGTAAATTTCTTTGAAACTGGAATCGAAGGTGCAGAATTCTTATAGTTCCGAAGGGACCACCATCGATAAACTTGTGTATACTAGTTGAGTAGTTGTTAAGAAGGCGCTGACGATTAGGAAAATGTATAGAAGCGTTCATAGTATGTGAACATCATGTACATTTCAGTTGCTTCGAGACAAGTCTTATACGTATATAAGCGTTTTTAATTAGTCCTGGCATTGCGTTAGGTTGGCACATGCGCAAATCACGTATTTATGCCGGCTTCCATTTCGCGCCGTAGCGTCCAATAAATCTAGCCGCTACAAGGTGCTCGTAGTAGCCAACTAGCGTCTTCATAGCTTAAAGGCACCAACAAGAGGGCTGATACGATCAATCAATTTTGATGGAGGCGTACGACAAGCACACGTGTGGACGTTAGGTTTGGTGCACGTTGAGGAAAGCCCTATGCTAAAAATTAATCGAGTGCCTCGACTATAATGTGCAATAATGTGCGTGCGTGTATATGTGTACATACCAAATCTCGGGGGGGCGAGGGTGGGGGGTGAAGAGGGTGAACATTCTGGCTGCGTCAATTGGACATGTCGACAGTTGTAAGGAACAGGAGGTCTGAAGAGATAAAATATCTTTGAACCGGAGGTGTCGCTGGCGCCAACGTTTTGAAACGCGGTCTTTCGTTCAATGCAACAGCTGCCCGAAGAAGATAACAGGATGCCTTGAAGACGAGAGCACTTGTCGAAACGCTGGCTTTAGCGACACCCCTTGTTCACTGAATTTTCATTATGTCGACAGTTGTCACATAACACAATGAAATGAAATACTAGTTTTATTTCCACTGTGATGACTTGCATTTGTGCGCCAAGGGGCACAAATGAAAGCCACGACGGCAGAAATAAAACTGGTACTGTGTCCCTTTTGACAGAACTGTTCATTAGCTTTTTCTTTGGAAAAAAAAACGACACGGTTTCGCCACTAGGGCGAAGCAATCAATGCGATAGCAATAAATTAGAATGCCACACGAAGTACGACAAGCAGCTCGACACTTGCAGCGCGCCGCTGCAGCACAAAGAAGGACGCTCGAAATGAACGCATAGGTATACACAGGACAAGCGTGAACTAACAGCTGTCATAGTTGTTACGTGTTTGTATTTGAACAACGCGCTGCGAGTATAGGGAACCAAAGCTCAAGTTTGCGGAGCGACGACAGCGCCGCGCTGCGGCTCTGGAGAGAAGCTCTGGTGAAACTGGGAATAAGCGCGGCGGAGGGCGCGCCTGTTTCACCGACAGCCGACAGCGGCGGCACGCGTGCGCACGCGTTCTTCGGTCGGTGCGGGGAGCTTAGACGTTGCGCCGTGAGCTTGGCACGCTGAACCGAAAGGCTTGCTTTGCGAAGCTGCATTTCCGCGATGGTAGAAGCGACCCCACGAAAGCGGAAGCGAGGTCCGAAGTATTACTGTGTGCCACAGCAGTGCAGACAGTACCGGCACGCGATCCGCCGTAAAACTGTATCAGTTCCCGGACAAGTTCTATCTCTGTCTCTCCTTCCGTTTTCGCTGACTCAATTCTTCGCCTGAAATTGTTTGTTTCGACTACCTGAATCAGTATGTAACGCGGCGCGTGCATGCAACGACTGCAGTAATGATTGCTCGCCGTCTCGCATTTTTACATCAAATTACGGCTGTATGTTGAAGCAACCTTGTGTTTTGATTCCTTGTGTTTGTGAGACCTATCTGTCGTTGTTGGATGTTCACACTCACATACTTCATACCGCGGTTAGCGTTGCCTGTTGGTTGAGTTCAGTTGATCGCACCGGAACGAACGCCTGTGCATTTTCAGCTAACTTGACATCGTTTTGCTGGTATAGGGTGGTATATATTTAAGCCACTGAATCTAACTGGCACTTAATTCAGGAATTGTTATTGCCATCTTCGGAGATTGTGCGGTTTTCTTTCACGCACACCGCGCACTCGTGCACAGTGATGTTCCGTCCTGGACAGAAGAATTCCCTTTCCGAGGCCCGAAAATTCCCTATTTCCGGCATTTTTTCCCCCGCATATTTCCCTGCATAAAAAAGTTTACATATATATATATATATATATATATATATATATATATATATATATATATATATATATATATATATATAGTGTTCCACGTGTTTCAGGCTCTTCCCATCGCTTTCTCTTCTTTCCTGCCCAACTCATAGCATCGCCTCTGAGATCGGCTTTTAATACTACGAAGGAGCTACCTTGGAGCTCGCTTTAAGCGGTATGCGATGCGGAAGGAATGCTGTACATGCTCATGCACACGGCCACTGCATAAGAAGAAAAGTTTATTATTGTTTTTTTTTTTTTTGTTACTGAGTGACATGGCGTACATTAATGTGCCTAGCAGACGCTCTGTATCTATATGCACCACATTTTGTACAAAAAGCACGTCACCTTTTTCAATACTGGTGACTAAATATTGTGAAATAAAACAAGCTTTTGTGGTGGTATTTTACATTTTATTGACTTGATTAGGAACGGTTCTGCAAACTACCGTTTCTGGCGCGCTACATGCGCCAGAAACGATTGCGACATGCGAAAGCCTCATGTCCACAGTCTTTTGATCGTTATAAAAAAAAATTTCGCCGCCCCTCAAAATTCCCTGCAATATTGCGAAGATTCCCTTTTTCCCTTTCGTCCAAAATGACTGTCGAAAATTCCCTGAAAAAGGGAAAATTCCCTGCAGGGAACATCACTGCTCGTGCATTGCTTCCAGTGTGCGTTTACGGGTGCGCTTTGCGCGAGCTCGTCACCCGATACCGCATCGCGCCTGAAATTCGACACCACTCACGCTGAGCCGCGTTCACGCAGAAAGTCTTATACACCTGTAAAGTCGATATTCTAATAAAAAGGGAGTGCAAGCACGAAGCGAGAAGCGGAAAAAAAAGAGACAGACAGACGAGGCGAGCAGTTCTACTTGCTTCGCAGCAGTTAAAGCTAAGCTAAGCTAGCTGCCTCGTGGCTAAGTCAGCGGGTGATGCTCCAGCGGTACGGAGGGCATGACTCGAACCTTCTCAGGCTTTTTTAGTGCCACGGCCGTGTAGTCTTTGTTTCTCTATCTTTCTTTTTTTTTTCTTTTTTGCACGCCGCGAAAGTTCGTTCACTACAGTACGCGTTTGCCACTGCCAGCGTGCACATCTAAACAACAATCACGTGTTTTTCATAACCGACAACGTGGAACATCGATAACCGCGACTAACGAACTTCTCTCCTTTGATTACGTTCGCTTTTCGAAGTGACTGTCCAGCGGGGAAATCTTTTTCAAGCGGTACACAGCGAAGCGCTGCGCGAGAGCTCTGCACGCGCACGGAAGCGAGCGGCAGCGCGACGGAGAGAAGGGAAAAAGCGCGGCGCTTACCCCCTGTTTCTAACTTTTTGCGAGGCGCAGCAAGCGCAGCGCGAAAGCGCTGCACGTGCATGGAAACTAGCGGAAGCGCGGCGGAGAGAAAGGAAAACGCGCAACGTATATTCCCAGTTTCTATTTTTCCGCCAGAGATGGCGCTGCCTGTCAAGAGTCGCAGCGCCACTGAGCGATGCTTTGGGAGCCTATTCACAATGCAGAAGCCGACGCTGTTTTATACTTCTTTTTCTTTTAAACTGCGGCACGTGGAATGACCCCTCTGAGTCTCCTACCACGCGGTGGCGCCTGAGGCCCCGGTGCAAAGAACAATATACATGCTGTGGGGGAACTAGGGAAACGATGGAACATGTACTGATTGAATGTGGCGATATCCACCCAGGTATACGTGTGGGCAGGAGTCTACATGAAGCCTTGGGTTTTAAGGACAACAATGGAAAGCTGAACACGTCCGCGATAGAAATAAGTAAGAGACGGTTAGAGTATTGGTGGCAGAAAAGTAGAGATAAAGGACAAAAATAAATAATGAGGGAAAACAAGGTCATTCTGCCTTAAGAGGCAGAGAGATGGACAGTGAATTTATATTTTTCTTCGGTATAATAACATAGATTTAATCAATGTAGATAAGGCATTAGGCTAACACAGAAAGAAAGTTTTCTTTCCCGTTTTCTCTTTTTTCTTTTCGAGCCTGGTGGCAGACCATGTCACCGCTCCGTTATAAAGGGGACGCTCATAGCATCCATCTATCCATGCCCGGTGTTCTCATTTTTTTTTTTTCCTTCTACATCATGAGTGGGTACAGAAGGCGGCGACGTTTTCGTGCGCGTCTCAAGGGCAGTATTCAATTTGAAAGAAAATGTATAAGCGTTGCGTGATAGAAAACACGCTCAAGCTGCTCCGAGATGGCGTACCGCGAGCGGTAAATGGTGCATATGAATAGCCCACCGTTATAACGCCGGCACAAGCATGGCGCCTGGCTGTGTTGGCTAGCGCAGCGGGCTCCGGAGCGAGAGGCCGCTGGTTCGAATCTCCGATTTGGTGCTTTGGAATTTTTTTCTGCTAATTTATTTTTCTTTGTGCCTTCTTTTTATATATAAATACATGTACATATACGGGACATGACGGCGACGGCAAAAATCAGCCAAGAGTGTCCATATAATAGCTATCGCAATAAAAAAGCCGAATTCGTAACTTTACCTTTGGTGGTTAGCTGTCGGCCGGCAAATTTCAATGCCTTTGAAGGGTTCTCGTGAACTCGAAGGCGTGCGAGGGCGACTCAGCAACCACGAACGGCGACTCCACTTAGCATAACGCCGTGTGGCGCCTAATTACGAAACATAATCTTAGGTTTACACAGCGAAAGTTTAACGTGGCTGACGACAAAATACAAGGACAAGAGCAACTACGCATCTCTTTTTTCCTCTCACTTTTTCTTTTTCTTTTTGTTCTCTCACTTCCATTTTGGTCCCTTTGAACTTTTCGCATCTTGAACTCAAGAGTGATGGTTCAACCATGTGCGTATGCGCACATGGTTAAGCCATCACTTATGCACAATTTCTAATGCCTGCCAACCTATTATTGCGATAGCAATTATATGGACACTCGCGGCTGGTTTTCGCCGTCGGCGTCCGCGTCGGCGTCATTTGCCGTATATGTATATGTATATATATAACCGGCCCCCCCGCCCGTCGTTCGTGAGCGTGAAAAGACGCGAGGTGGGGGGGGGGGGGGGTCCCTCAGCCTTCGATTTTACGAACGGGGGCGCGCGTTATCTCCCCTTCTCGGCGGCCGACGGTTGGGGGGCCGGTGTACCCTTCTACGTGCTGCGCTCTCAACGCGAAGAGAATTCTCTTAAACGAGCGTTTTCTAGAGTTGCGTGAGATCGGATCCAAAAAGAGTTAGCTGCCAGCCTCACTTCGTATAACATTACAATTTTTTGCTATCGCATTCACTGCTTCACCCTTGCGGTGAAACTGTGACTTTTTCTGTTACAGATTAGTTTGTTGCTGCTGCTAAAACAGTTACCACACTTTCTCTGTATTTACGTAACTGCTGACAGACTTTATGCGGCACCCGGCTTCTCATTCTTGCTTAGATTGGCACACACTTATGCGCTGCTCCTTCTTTTGTAATGAAACTAAATTCAATCTGTTTGATTATATATCACCAACTAGCTACACTGATAAGTTACCAAACAACTAGGTGCGTTATTTCTTTAAAGCTTCCTTATCGTGGATGTGTTTGTTGCTTTGTTGTTATTTCTTCAGTACAGATCGTGCCGTAAGTCCGTTCGTGTCCTTCTGCAAGATAGTATAATAGTACCTAATAAGATATTATGATGCAAGATGCACATGTACGAGCTACTGATGTTTTGGTGATGATGGTAGTGCATGTTTCGATGGTGTGGTTGGTTACGTATATGTGCATTTCTTTGGCAACGAATAAAAACAATTGTTAGTGGTATCCGCCCTGTCTACAATGTTCGTTCCGTCCTCGTCAGCTTCTGCTTAGATGTTTGCGTGGCAAGAGTCCTTCAACGCCTTCCTGGTCTCTAAACTCCGCATGCAGTTTCATACAGGGACAGAACGTGCCGCTAGGGTCGCCACGATCAACGCGGGGGGCATCCGTATGCGCGCTCGGCGGTCGGCTGAATGCTGTGCCGGTTCAAGGCAGTGGTTTATCTTGCACCAAGCAGCACTGATTCAACTGCCGCTCATATTTCACCTGACATACAATGTGGTTGTAGCGTACGCTTACGAAAAACTTACTTTCGCGCATTTTTTTTTTCAAGATATCAAGGCTGCGATGGATCCATTCATACCGACACAGTAATATTAGCTGTACATGTTGCTCCAGCGCAGTCGACCACGTGGGTACTTATTCAGCCACAGTATATTTCTTTACAGTTCTGACACTGCACAAGACTTACAAACCCACCAACTCGCAAAATGAAGTCTCACAGTGAGAGAGTTGAGCCAGCGCCGATCCCTCTATTTACAGTCAGGCAGCCAACATCACCGCAGTTTTACACGGCCGCATTACAAAAAAGAAAATCTCTACATTCCTGGGGTTAGAGTTTATGAAAGCTAACTTGACTCCGCTGTAGCCTACCTCACAGAATAAAAGTAGAGCGCGAAAGACTGGACAGAGAAGACAAGTAGACGGGACGGGCGCTGTACTACTTGTCTTCTCTGTCCAGTCTTTCGCGCTCTACTTTTATTTTGTGACGATGCACCAACTCGCCCAGCAACGTACTTTATTAAGCTACCTCACAGAGCTTCGGCAACACTTGAAATCGGGAATGACGAAGCTTTCGCAACGTAACCTCCGTGTGTCGCGTGAAGACACGCTGATCTCTAGGGTCTAACCTATCCTGAACTCCGAGTTTCTGACCACGTTTTGGTCATTTCCCGCCGTGTAACTTTGACAATTTCATGTTACGTTCCCATTGCATGAGCGAAAGTGTGTCGCACTTTACATTGTGCAGCGTCACAAGGGCATTAGGGTATCTCCAATCTTCGCGCTGGTGGCACCTTCACAAATCACCACGTGGGTTACTTTGACTGCTTAGACGGACTACGTATGCACCGCGTGATGCAATGGAATTTCTTAGTGAAGACTACACAGTGGAGATTTCATTAAATAAAAACGAAGCTGTGTTTCGCTAATTTAGAGAAAATAAGCACATGTGTTTACAAGCAGACCTCTGATGCGCTTTCGATTTATTCAAAACGAGAAAAAAGTAACAGCACAAAATACCCAAAAACACATCGAGCTGAGGAAAAACTAACGGCCATTGCGTCCATACTTTTTTTATTATTGCTCATTTCAGTGCTCATGTTGGAGAACATCACACTGTCGAGACAATAATTTACAGTTAACAAAGGAAGAATGCCACGATTGAAAAAGAAAGACAGAATAACTTTTATTGGAAAATTACCTGAGAATGCAGAAACGTATGCGCGACATTTTTCCTAGCGCAGGAAAACTCTCTGCAAGGCCAGTACATGAATTGATTTCAAGGCACCAAAAACACAATCAGAAGAGAAGACACGAGACGGAGTGCCACTAACAACTGTGTACTGCGCCATCTCTTGTGATTGTGTTTTCTCGCGCCTTAAAATCAATTATGAACGTACACCAACTCGCCCAACAGAAAGTTTTCTTAAGATAGCACAAAAAACAAAGCAAACTCTCAAGTACAATAAAAAAAATTAAAGATTAACTAAGTTCACATTCAGTCAATGAAAATTGGGGCAAAACGCCTTTTTAAGCAATGGCAAACGAGGAAACAATGCAAAGCAATTCATGAGCTGAAATGAACCTAAAAAAATGTGGTTGACCCCTCTGATATAGGAATCGGTATACTTCAGGAAAGTGAAAAGTGTCTTCAGAGAAGTAGTTGAATGTTTATTGCACATTGATATATAATGTCTATACGTGTTTTGTGGCTACAGCACCCTTAGACTATGACGCACCCATGTTGATGCCTGAGAACACTTCTCCATCACGGCAGTCAACGACTCGCGACCTGGATACATGTTCCGGCTGCATTTCACGCACCGGATCATCGCGGAAATCACGCATGAGCCACAGATGTTCGCAAACCGTGCAAGCAAAAGCGAAGGGGTTTTCGGCTCCATCGTGGGTGCGGCCCGCAGATGGAAGCCCCTAACGGGGGGCACTCTCGTCTTCTCAGGACTAAATAAATGTTCTTTGTCTGTCTGTAACTAACCGCACAGTACACGGGCCTCTACTATTTTGCCTCCATCTAAATTGGCCTCCGCTGCTGGGATCGAATGCGCGACCTTCGGGTCAGCAGCCGAGCACCTTAACCGCTTCTCCTCCGCGGTGGACCCTCGGCTAAATAAACAACGACACCTTTTCGCACGTACCTATGTAGCCGGAGTGACAAACCGTTACACAGCAAGTGTTGGGCATCGTCGCTCACGTACACCATCCGTGCCTTCGCACGAAATTCTTTCACCTGTCAGTCGCACAAATTTAAAAGATGAGGAAAGCTGAACGCCGATGGCGCCGGATTCCTCAGGCCCCCAGCTCTCCCTACGCAGCGAAGCTCTCCTTAATGCACCCCGCGCGCTCCTAGCGCCGCCCCGCGGCAGCTGCGGCAACATAGCACGCTCTCCCCATATCGTTACGGAGGAGTTTCGTGACCAGAAAAGCATTGAAGGCCTCTGGTATGACGAACTAGCTGCAACCAAATGTTATGGTATATTTTTTATGGACCAAACCAGCACACCACTCTCTCTCCATAACCGTTGACGCGCAGAAAGTGAAGAACGGCAGTCCAGCGCAAGTGTACCACGTCCTGCAAGGTGACGTCATCGTGGCTGTGAACGGACAGGACGTGAGCCAGCTGCCCATCGGGGAGGTGCGCCGCCGAATGCAAGACTCTGGAGACCAGCTGGTGCTGACGGTGCTCTCGTCGAGCGCCTTTCGAATGCTCGAGTCTCGCGACGACATGGACCAGGTGCTCAAGGCGGCCGGCACCGACACCATCCAGCTCAGGGCTGTCCACACCACGTGCGGCGGCAGCGGTAACTACGGCTTCACCGCCTTCGAGGCCAAGGCGTGGAACAACAAGAAGAAGGCACTCGTGCACTGTCACATCATTCAAAAGGTAGGCCAGGACCTTTGGTCAAGTTTATGTTAAAACATGGTCGCAAGCTTTGTGACAATGATAGCGCGTGCCGGATGTGCGCTATGAGCATCATCTTTGCTGTACAACAAGGCGGCGGTCTGTGATCTGTGAGCCACCAAGCTCAATTTTTTTAACGCATGAGCCTTACGAAGCTCAAGGGGCTGGGTCATTGCGCAGCCCCTTGAGCGAAACACCACATGTGAATGCAGTATCGCGAAACCCTACGTGACCTACGTCACTAATGACGTCATGATGTGACATATCGCCAAGAGCCGTCATCATCACGTGTCATGACGACGGCACATGGGGTCCTCATCTTCGAAACTTGTGAAGTCATGACATGACGTCGTATGATGATATCGCCGTGTGTCGTCAACACTTTACATCGTCGCTTCGTCAACGGTAGCCCAGTCCCGTAGGCAGTGCGACAGCAAGCGAGGGGCGGAAAGCATGGGGGCATGCAATTGACTTCAGACAGGGTAACCTAAAGGGATACTGGAAGTGAAACAATGAATCTGTTCAGATTGATCAATTGTACTTTCAGAACTCAAATGTCATTGATTTCACCATCGTAGGTTCATTATTACTAGATATAATCAAGGTCAAAGATTCATTTTTAAATTTCGCGCCGAAATCGCTGTTCGTGACATCACAGATTTCAAAGTGTCTTGCCTCAACGAAATTAGCTGAAACTTCGCAGGTGAAGTCTATGGCCCCCCTCAGATGACAACGCACTCTACTTTTACAGATTAGAAACTCGATAGAACGTTGCACATGCCGCAAAAATCTATGACGTCACGGCGTTCGATGTGAGAACGTGAAGGTGGCGTCGATATTCGCATTTTCTTTTGCGTGTTTTCTCTCTTAGCAAGCGTCTTCTCGCGGCGAGAGTGGCGATTTTGGTGTCGTGAAAGAGTAACTTAATCATCATCATCATCAGCCTGTCTACGCCCACTGCAGGGCAAAGGCCTCTCCCATGTTTCGCCAATCAACCCGGTCCTGTGCTTTCTGCTGCCACGTTATACCTGCAAACTTCTTAATCTCATCTACCCACCTAATTTTCTGTCTCCCCCATCACGCGTTTGCCATCTCTTTGAATCGAGTCAGTTACCCTTAATGACCAGCGGTTATCCTGCCGACGTGCTACGTGCCCGGCCCATATCCATTTCTTCTTCTTGAATTCAACTATGATATCCTTAACCCCTGTTTGTTCCCTGACCCACTCTGCTCTCTTCCTGTCTTTTAAGGTTACACCTATCATTTTCCTTTCCATCGCTCGCTGCGTCGTCCTGAATTTACGTTGAACCCTCTCTTTGTAAGTCTCCAGGTTTCTGCTCCGTAGGTAAGTACCGGTAAGATGCAGCTGTTATATACCTTCCTCTTGAGGGATAGTGGTAGACTACCATTCATGATTTGATAATGCTTGCCGAATGAGCCCCATCCCATCCTTATTCTTCTAGTTATTTCACTCTCATGGTTCGGCTCCGCGGTTACTACCTGTCCTAAGTAGACGTACTCCTTTACAACCTCCAGTGTCTCGCCACCTATCGCAAAGCGCTGTTCTCTGCCAAGATTGTTCCACATTACTTTAGTTTTAGGCAGATTAATTTTCAGACCTACTCTTCTACTTTCCGTATCCAGTTCAGTAATCATAAGCTGTAATTCGTCTCCCGCGTTACTCATCAATGCAATGTCATCAGCGAATCGCAGGTTACTGAGATACTCTCCATTAACTCTTATCCCTAACTCTTCCCAATCTAGAGCCCTGAAAACCTCCTGTTAACACGCGGTGAATAGCATTGGAGAGATCGTGTCTCCCTGCCGTACGCCCTTCTTTATTGGGTTTCTGTCGCTTTCTTTATGGAGGACTATAGTGGCTGTGGATCCGCTGTAGATTTCTTCCATTATGTTTATATAGGCTTCGTCGATGCCCTGATTCCGCAGTGCCTGCATGACTGCTGATGTCTCCACCGAATCAAACGCCTTCTCGTAATCTATGAAGGCTATGAAGGCGTAACTTAATAATTTGAGCGAAACCGTTTTTCTCATGAGTGTCCTTTAACCTCTCACTCGGCGGCTCGTTGTGCCTTCCAAGAGATCTGGTCCCCAATTGTAGGACGAGTGTTACAGACTCTGCAACACGGTGCAGAACTCTTAATAATAATAATATCTGGGGTGTCACGTCCCAAAACCACGATCTGATTATGAGAGATGCCATAGTGGAGGCCTCCGGATATTTCGACCATCTGATGTTCTTTTTCGTGCACTGACAACGCACAGTACATGGACCTCTAGCATTTCGCCTCCATCGAAATGCGACATGCACGGCCGCTTTCGAACCCGCTAGCTTCGTGTCAGCAGACGAGCACCGTAACCACTGCTCGACCGAGGCGGACGGTGCAGAACCCTTAATTTGGCCTGAACCTTAATGAAATATTTTCTCCACAAAATAAGTCTAATAATTCATAACATAAATATCTTGCGTTTTACGGTAGAGTGACCTCAGTTTTCATCCGTTCTTCCTACTTTGCCGTTGCCAATGAACCCTCAACACCAATTTTTACTGATCTCTGTTCGTTGCAGACATGCTCGCCTTTTCCGTGCTATCCTCAAACCCAACGCCCTTTGGTACAAACAGAGCACCGAAGGACCGGATTACGCACTATCGCCCCTGTACGTCTACTGCAGTAACCATAGGCGTGCGCAGGGTTCCCCTTCAGGGGGGGGGGGGGGGGGGGGCAAATGTTCGTCGTAGCGCCCCCCCTCTATATTCTATTATGTCAATGTATGGGGCTGCCTTTGCCCCCCCCCCCCCCTTCCCACTCGCAGTTCCACCCCTCCCTATTATGTCAATGTATGGGGCTGACTTTGCGCCCCCCCACCTCTTAGGTGACAGGGGGGTGGTGCCCCCCCCCCCCTGCCCCCCTTCGTGCACGAGCCTATGGCAGTAACTACGTCACGGCATGTCGAATATTGCCACGCGTGTTTAATGCTTGATTCTGATGTGTTCGGGTTACGCCCACAAAGACTGTTAGCAATGTTCGGCGCAGACCGCGCCGCAATGCCTGAGAAGTTTCTCGATTGTTCAAGATTATTCTGTTAAGATTACGCACAGGTCGTGAATAGTCAAATTTATTCGAGAGCTTACGCGAGCACCAGCATTAAAGCTCGAGTATTCCATGCCGCGTGTAGAAATGCCGATGCATCTCACAGCAGATCAGATCGGTGGCCGACGCTCACTTCGCCGCTAACAGTGTACAGTGTGTATAGCTGTAAGATTTTTCGTTTCCCAGACACAAGTTCGCCCAAATAAAGAGTTGCGCATTTCTCCGTCTTGCGTAAGCCTCCTGCGCCATCACGACCACGTGACCAGATAATGGTACGATGAGGGCAAAGCACTTCTAACCATCCAGTGGCGTGACAGCAGACAACGTGTGAGAGTATCAGCAGGTGCTTCTGCTAAACGTACCAAGTGTGATAGAGCGCCAGTCATTCGCCAGCGTGGTCTGCTTCTATCAAACCGCACGTGCTTCTATATTCACTGTCACAAAGCTACTGACTGTGCAAGGTGGCAGCTCGAACGTTTTGAGGTCGCAGTTCATGTTTGTGCTTTGCCCAGCGTACAAATAGTTTGTTAAGTTACGAAGCAGCGGGGAAAAAAGCGATTTTTCTTCCTTATATCATTTTTTTAGGGGCGAAGCTCCTCTAGCCGGGGCTCTGTCTCACGTTGGCGTAGCAACGCTATTGCGATGACGGTGACGCTGCCATCGCGGCACAGCACATGCAAGGTGACCATTATACTCCCGTCCGTCCACAGCACATGCAAGGTATGCAAGGTACCCCCTATACGCCCACCGTAATTTTCATGAAGTAGGGACGCACCCACTATGCGAACCAGAACACTGTAGTATATAAGGCCGTCAACCACCACCACAATCACCAGAGTCATGGCCGAGAGCACAGAGTGGCTGCTTAGCAATGGCTAGGCATGTGGTGGGTGCAAGCAAAGAGTAACGCGCACTACTGGTGGTATCTGTCGCCCAGGTTGACTCCATTGCTTGATCTTGCTTGCATGTGCTGTGGACCACCATCCGTCCTCAGCACATGCAAGGTATGTGTCAAGAAGCTAAATGCGCTTCGTTTTAGTACAGGTAAGCTATGACGTAGCAGTCATCGAAAAGAAACGAGGCCGTTTGTTTGCGAAGGAGACCAACACATTATATTTACAAAGCAAAAGGACAAGACAGATAGCACAAGAACAAACCAAGCGAAATGATACAACATAATAAAGGGCGCGATTTTTTAAGAAAAGAGTTTCACCATTCGGTGGGAAAAGGGACGGACGCTGTTGGGGACAGGCTCAAGTGCGGGTGGTGGTGGCTTGCAATCAGCGGGCGTTGCAGAAGCGACGACAGAAATCGGCGACGGCAGACGCCCTGGTAGACGCCGACCCGGTGGAGGTCATTGGCCGGACGCCCTTTCGGCGTTCGCCAGCCAATGCTCGGCGGTCATCGTGGAGACGCAGGCGGGCTTGGATACCACGGCCTTGCGAGGATCTCCAAGCGCCATGCACCGGGAGGAAGCTTGGAGTGGTGCCAGGTGGGAGCCTGCAGCGAGCGTCAGCTACGTACGCGGCTGGCCGCTACTCCCGCGCCCTGGACACCGCCTTCTCCTGGCCACGTCTGCCCTGCTTCCCCGATCTACTCTCGAGTGTCCTCCTCCGAGCCAGCGTGGATGGTCCTCATTGGTTGATTCTTCCTTGCGCCACGTGCAGCAGGCGCAGTGTCATCTTCGTCGTCGTCGTCTTGCACTCGCACACATCACTCGCGCACATCATCACAGTATGCAAGGTACCCACTATGCGAACCAAGAACAAAATAAAAGGCCGCAACACCGTAAACATAGCCGCTTTGCGCAATGGGGCTGGTGCGCGACAGCGTCCCGGCCGACCCGGAGCTGAGAGCTAGAGAAGCTGAAGCGAGACGCCAGCGCAGGCAGAGGCGGCAAGGGCTCGCGCAGCTGCAGTGAAACGGGCACGTCGACAGGCCGACCCGGAGTTGCGGGCTCGCGAAGCTGCAGCAGAATGGAAGCGGCGGAAAGTCATCTACAATGATGAATAAAAAATTCCCCATCTCCCGCTAAAGGGAACCATGTGTGGATGCGAAGCAGCGGGGAGATAATTAGCTTGAGCGGGAGGAATGTCGCCGCTCTCATTTCACGGCAGCGGTCCCGGCGCTCATCGCGGCGCTGCACAGGAGAGAGAATGAGGCGCGCGCGCTCCGTCATTTTCATACCGTGGAACTACCATGGCGCCCCCCAGCGGAGTATGCAGCTGTCACACCACCTGTCGTGCCCGCCGCTGCGTAGAGGATTCTTAGAGGAAAGGACGGGGGGGGATCGTAGGAGAAGAGAGAGAGGGGGAGGCGACGTGCATGCGCTGTGGGGGGTGTGGGACGCGGGAGCAGCTCCGTAGAGGATTCCTAGAGGAGAGAGGACGCGCATGCGCTGTGGGGAATGTGGGACGCGGGAGCAGCTCCGTAGAGTAGAGAATTCCTAGAGGAGAGAGGGGGGAGGGGACGCGGATGCGCTGTGGGGATGTGGGACGCGGGCGCCGCTCCGTAGAGTAGATGATTCCTAGAGTAGAGGAAGAGGGTGAGCGTAGGAGAGCATAGGGGAGGGGACGCGCTGTGGGACGCGGGGGGCCGCTCCGTAGAGTAGAAGATTCCTAGAGAAAGGGGGGTGAGCCTAGGAGAGAGAGGGGGGAGGGGACGCGCATGCGCTGTGGTGGTGTGGGACGCGGGAAGGAGGGACGGACTAAGCCCCCCTCCAAACACATGCAAGCAAGATTAAGGAATGGGGTCAACCTGGGCGACAGACCCCACCTGCCTAGCCATTTCTAAGCAGCCTCTCTGTGCTCTCGGCCATGACTCAAGGAATGGGGTCAACCTGGGCTACAGACACCACCTGCCTAGCCATTGCTAAGCAGCCTCTCTGTGCTCTCGGCCATGACTCTGGTGACTGTGGTAGGGTTGACGGCCTTCATATTACTACAGTGTTCTGGTTCGCATAATGGGTGCTTCCCTACTTCATGAAAGCGGCCGGACGCGGGACGGGGGACGCGGGACGCGGGACACCGGACGGACATAGCCCCGAGCATAAGATGCTTCGCATCTAAAAGCAACTTTACAAAACTCCAATGGCTGCTTCGCATACTACTCAGGGTTCCCTATCCGGGGGATGTGTGCGATTTTCTGCCATCACGCCACACCACATGGAATGTACCCACTATACGCATAACGATCAGACTACACATTCTCTTTCTGTCCGCGAGGCCGAAGAGAGACCAAAGCGGCGACAAGCGAACTTGGGCGCGGGATGCAGCGGCCAAGCGCCTGAAGCGGTCGCTACCCGAGACTGAAGGCCTGAAAATGATGTGAACGAACCTTGCCATTTGAAATCAGAGGAAGCATATCTCATATTAGGGTAACTTTAAAGGCTTTTGGAGCCAGTATTCGAAAAACATTGATGCCCATCTGCAGAAAAATCACGCCATATCCACGAAGTGAATGATGATGAGTGGGCGAAGCTCCGGAGGTAATCTGGTAAACCGTCAATCCCCGTAAATTTTGCCCACTCGATCATCATAAAAAGACCTGACACACAAACGCGGGGGGTGTGGTGTGATTATACATACAGTATATACTGTGGGCATTTATAAGGTACTTCTTCATCACCTGTGCATGCTCATCATCACATCGTGTGCTTCATCTTCATCGCTTGTGGGGACACATCTAGATACTGGTCTGTGCCTCCGATGTGACTGGTTCGCCACGTCTTCAAGGAGCATTAAAGGCGTGTAATGTTCTACGTCACAAGTGGTGGAATGTGCTCCTCGATTCCCCGACCCCTACTCGCCCGCTTTACCACCTGGAGCTTGGCTCAGGTCGCCGTTTGGGCCACTTGTCCGCCAGCATGTCGCAAGACGTCCATTCCTCTGTATCGGGACAGACATGCGTCACCACGCATCGGATCGATACAGATGGTACGTCCATAGTTTGTCGTCGACCATATCGCGTATCTCTAGCCGAGCGGAAGGTCATCGAAGAAAACGTTGACGACATGTTGCGACGGAACATAATACGCCCCTCTGCTAGTCCTTGGTCATCTCCTGTCGTCTTAGTTCGGAAAAAAGACGGCTCTGTGCGGTTCTGCGTAGATTACCGGGCGCTAAACAAGATCACGCGCAAGGATCTATACCCTATGCCACGTATAGACGACGCCTTGGATTCGCTACAAGGGGCCGAGTTCTTCTCCAGTCTAGATCTACGTTCGGGATACTGGCAGATACCGATGCATGAGGACGATAAAGAAAAAACGGCGTTTTCAACACCAGATGGGCTTTACGAGTTCAATGTAATGCCCTTCGGCCTCTGCAATGCTCCCGCAACATTCGAGCGAATGATTGACACCATTCTGCGTGGCCTGAAGTGGAAGACTTGCCTGTGCTATTTGGACGACATCGTTGTTTTCTCGTCAACTTTCTCTCAACACCTACAACGTTTGAACGAAGTACTGACGTGCCTTGCCAACGCTGGCCTTCAGCTGAACACGAAAAAGTGCCGTTTCGCCAGTAAGACAATTAAGGTCTTAGGCCGCATTGTGAGTAAAGACGGCATTCGTCCTGATCCTGATAAGGTATCAGCGGTTCTTCACTTTCCTCGTCCCGAAAGGACCAAAGACTTACGCAGTTTCCTTGGCCTGGCTTCCTACTTCCGCCGATTCATACGGGACTTTGCCTCAATAGCGGCACCTTTGCACAAATTGCTCGGTTCCGGTGTTCGCTTCGAGTGGTCTGCCGACTGCGAAGCAGCGTTTAGCCATCTGAAAAACGCCCTCACCTCTGAACCAGTACTTCGCCATTTCGACGAAACAGCACCCACACTCCTGCATACTGACGCTAGTGGTCACGGCATCGGTGGTATTCTGCTACAGCGAGACGACTCATCACGTGAGAGGGTCGTCGCGTATGCAAGCCGCGTACTGACCAGCGCCGAGAAGAATTACACCATCACTGAGCAGGAGTGTCTAGCTGTCGTTTGGTCGGTGCAGAAGTTTCGACCTTATCTACATGGCCGTCATTTTACCATCGTTACAGACCACCATGCCTTATGTTGGCTATCCACACTCAAGAACTTATCAGGACGCCTTGGTCGTTGGATTATCCGTCTGCAGGAATACGACTTCACTATTATCTACAAGTGCGGTAGGAAGCACCAGGACGCAGATGCGCTTTCTCGCTGCCCACTTCCTACGGCACCGTGCATTGGTTCCGCTACTACCTTCAACGAGGAACGCTCGGACGGTCCTTCCACATCTGTTTCGTCCTTGGCCGCTATTGATCAGATTCCTCCCGACGACCACGGCTCGATCCTAACGCACCAACTCGCTGACTCTTACTGTAGACGCATAATAGATCGTCTTCAGGGAAATTCGCGGCTGCCAAATGCCCGCCTTCGTTGACAGCTGACGCAGTTCAAGCTCAACAACCGCGTTCTTTACCGTCACATCTATCACCCTGACGGCCAACGCTGGGTACCCGTTCTGCCTCGCTCTCTTCGAGCTGATATTCTCAAAGCTTGTCACGATGACATGACTGCTGGCCACCTTGGTTTGCAGAAAACGTACGACCGCATTAAAGGTCGCTTTACTGGCCTGGCCTATCCTGCAGTGTAGCAAAGTACGTCGCCTCCTGCAACCTTTATCAGCGCCGAAAGCTCCCGACATCACCTCAAGGCGGCGAACTGCAACCACTTCCATGTCCATCGGCACCATTCGAAGTCGTTGGCATTGATCTGTATGGTCCTCTTCCAACGGCTCCCACTGGCCATCGATGGGATAGTGACAGCTGTCGGACCACTTGACACGTTACGCTGAAACATCCTGCGTGACTTCGGCTTACGCTTCTGAAGTGGCTACATTTATGCTTGAAGCTTTAATATTGCGTCACGGTGCTCCTCGTGCCATCTTGAGCGACCGTGGTAAAGCTTTCCTTTCGCAAATTGTGGAGGAATTGCTCAGAGCCTCTGGCACCACCCACAAAACAACCTCCAGCTATCACCCTCAAACCAACGGGCTGACTGAGCGATTTCATCGCACTCTCTCCGACATGATAGCCATGTACATTGAGCCTGACCTACCACAAAAAATGGGACGCAATATTGCCGCAGGGGGCGGAAACTCCCTATACCTCCCATGTGACGCGCTCTCGCATGCTGATACGCAGCGGCAGCGCCGCTGTTTTACTACTGGCGGCTACCGGGCATCCAACTAGAAATAAATCACAACGAAGATTTCTTTCATGATGTCACTGGTGAGGTCACCAAATAGAGGGAAAGGGCGCAAAACTGAGAGGAGGGGGTTGCCGCGGAAGCTCTCCTTTCCCACTTCGCATGCAAGAGGGATGTCTTCGTGCCCTCTTTCAGGTCCGCTGGCCGCTTGGGCGACGTGGCAATTCGTAAAACTTTCGTTAACATTTTTGAAAATTTAGTTCCTGTGTTCTGAAGCAGCGAAACTGAAGGGGACCGATTGCTCAGTAAGACAAAACTCGATCGACACAAATAAAATTAATTTTTTTATTGCATGTTTCGTATAAAAAAAAAAACAGACATACGCGTAGTGTGAAAGTGTCAATCTATAAAATCAGCTTTAATTCACAACTGAAATATGGACATAATGACCAAACAGTGGACCCAGAATATCCGAACCAATGCGAAAATTATCAACAATCACGAGCAGGACACGTCGTGTTTGACTCAATCACGTTTGTTATGACGGCGCACATATTTTTCTTACAGAATTTGACTGCCAAACGAGGCAGAAGTTCAGAAGAACAGAGGCTTGACGCGATGAGAAGTTCTTCAAGAAAGAACGTCGCTGAAAACAATGTTTCGGCAAGTTGAATTGTCTTCGTCAGGGTAGCAGCGTTGCCTTGAAGAAAAGTTCACTTGTCAAAACGTTGGCTCCAGCGACATTTCCTCTAACGATTTCTAGAGGCATTCAGTCCATCGCATGTATTTCAGTGACAGTATTAGAAGTGAAGAACGCTTCAAACTGGCTACATGAAGAATTTCATGAACGGGAAGGAGCCCAAAATTGCTTCACATCACTGGAGCTACATGCCAAAAGTAAAAGATGAAAAAAATTATGTAGCCGAACCAACACCCATTAAAACCTTTCATTAAACGTATTTTGCCGACACCGGGTAGGCTGTCGTCTTGACCATTAGTCTAGCGACACTGCGCTTATGTCAGTACAGTCAGGCTTGCAGAGAACTGGGTTTACTCACGTACTCATGCAAAATTAATACCTGCTGAAATAATGAGCCCAAATACTTGTGCTCACCCGTTGCCACTGGGAAACCTGAAAAGCCTTCGCGGAACTGGAAATCCCCGGGTTAACACACCGCAGAGCTGCGAAAAGCATGTGACGCCTGATTTAGCCATCTTCGTCTTATGCATGGTTGACTTGCTCGGCGTAGCTCACGGCGGCTTCCGTTCTCTGCACGCCACAACTTTCTGTTTTATCTTTCCCGTACTTGGCACGCCAACCGAGCAAGATAACTGAGTGCGATCCAACTTGTGATATCGCTGAGCGAGTGGCAAGGAGGACCGGAGGCAAGCGCTACGAATTCAAGTCAACCACTTCCCGCGCTTCGCCTGATTCAAAATTCACAAAATAAGAAACAAACCACGACACAGGAGCAGAAATAAGAGTTGTTTACAGTGGAATAAAATTTATTTATTTGTAAAAACTCGCGAAACAAATAAATGCGAACATCCACATCAACCTCACTTCGATCAACCAGATCTTAGGATGCCCGGCAACCACTATGAGCGTGCATGTTCCTTGAAACCGAAACTAGCGCTGAGTTTCCGGGGCCTGATTGCCGTTCGTAACTTTTGCTTATAACACCGCCGTACAACGCACAACTCGCTACTCGCCCTTCTACCTTGTCTATGGCCGATCGCCATCTTCCTTTCTTGACATCTCGTTCTTGACCGCTCCTGTCACTCCATCCGCATCATCCTGTGAACAGTATGTGTCCCGCCTTCTCCACTGTCGCCAGCTCGCTCGAGTCAACACTGCGGCAAGACAACAGGACCGCAAGAATCTACATGACGCATCTCACAGCGCCGTGTTCTTCCGCCCCGGCGACGAGGTGCTACTCCGGACACCAGTTCGCACTCCTGGCTTATGCGAAGTTTCAGTTTCGGTTCCTTGGCCCATACACAGTCTTGGAGCAGACCTCCCCCGTGAACTATCGCGTCGAACCCGTCATTGCTCCAATTGACTGGCGCCGTCGCGGTACCGAGATTGTGCATGTTTCTCGGATGAAGCCTTTCACACGGCGTTCCTTCGCACCTTTAAGCTGCGGCCAGGATGGCCGCTCACGCGCGGGGGAATTTAGTGTGGGCATTTATAAGGTACTTCTTCATCACCTGTGCATGCTCATCATCACATCGTGTGCTTCATCTTCATCGCTTGTGGGGACACATCTAGATACTGGTCTGTGCCTCCGATGTGACTGGTTCACCACGTCTTCAAGGAGCATTAAAGGCGTGTAACGTTCTACGTCACAATACACAATGTTTCATTATTTGCATATTGATAAAGTATATACACAATGTTTTATTATTTACATATGGGGTAGATGATGATTTTGTTCAAGAGCTCTACGGACCACAAGGAGGGGGTTCCCCTGATTATGTTTTCCTCATATATGACGTTAAGCTCAGGGGAACGTTTGTTGTCGGCGTTGCCGTTTTGCCTTTCGAGGGCGAGAGCGCGTTCACGATCGTTTTCATCCATGGCAGAGAGAGAATGTGTGGTCTGGAACGCGCTTATACTTCATGGTCATCAGCGTCATCGTCATCGTTATCACGTGTAGTGGGTACATTCCACTATACTGGAACGCGCTTATTCTTCATGGTCATCAGGCGTCATCGTCATCTTTATCACGTGGAGTGGATACATCCCACTATACATGGCTACGTACTACTACTACTACTACTACTACTACTACTACTACTACTACTACTGCTACTACTACATACTACACAGGAGGGACAGACCCACATCCTAAGGAGCTTCGCCCCTAATAAGTGAAATCTGGACGCCGGTTCTGGAATATAGCTTTTGTTCCACGGTTATGTTTCAACGCATGGTGACCATATGGGTTGCCTCACAGAAAGAATGCTTGAGACCAGTCACGTCTGTGCAGTTCATGGACATACTTTTCAAGAAAAAAAAACTAGAACCTGGATTATACGGTGCATGAGAACAATGAGCACGCACCACACAGCCGACAGTCTCCAGTGGCTCGGATGTGCCGGCTGTGCGTGATGCGCTCGGTGCGTCGTCCGACATGTAGAAAACGCGCATGCGAATCTATGCGGGGTGGTCGCGTATTCTAAAACGAGCGCTGCGTTCGTGTGGTTAAGAAACCTTCTCTCCTGCACCGTTTTCTTGAACAATGCATCCGTACCAACTCGCCTAGCTGTCAGTCCTTCTTCTAAAATGTGCCCATGCGCCACCTGAACCGTCGTCTGTGTTGAGCAGGCCGGAGGCAGAAAAAAAAAGCGACGTCACGTGATGTCCTGCCCCACGTGACCCTCTCCTAATCGCTGCCAAAAGTACATTCCTCTTCGGAGCATCGCTAAGGAAACATGTAATACGCACGAATGAAAGTTAAGCTTAATTATATATATATATATATATATATATATATATATATATATATATATATATATATATATATATATATATATATATATATATATATATATATATATATATATATATATATATATATATATATATATATATATATACAATGTGTCCGCAAATCCTCAAAATTAAGACAAGACATTTTCACTCTGCCCTTCATTATTACTCTTTATGTGGCGGCAGCCATCTTACGATGAGTGGATGCATCAATTACGACAGTAATTAAAAAAATGAAGTTAATTAACTTTTTAATTGGTAAGGACAGGTGGTCGGTACACGTTCGAAAATAGCAGCCTTTCCGTCGAAGAGCCTGTTGCCGCTTTCAGGTTTCTCAAGAGCAGCCGCTGGCAATTATTAGCGAATGATTAAATCTGACCAATTTCGCCGGCGGAACCGAATCCGAAACTCGGAAGAGTGCAACTGCCATACTCTTCCAAGACGGCCAGGATGAGCGAGCGTTGTTGTACTAATAATCGAACAACTTCGCTTTGTGGTCGTACGGGTTTCGTTTGCGATTGGAGCACGTATGGCGCACGTACGTTAACAAATGCAAAACTAAGACCACTGCGATCCCGTCGCGAATAGTGGCGTCATTCTGGTCATTTGCTAGTTGCGCTCATCGGTGCTTCGGTCCCTGTTTCACCGGTGCACTTGGTTGAATTGAGCGAGAAACAGCGCGCCTAAACGCGACAAAAAGTTACACGAAGCACACACACACACTGCGCTGTGTCTGTGTGCTTCGTGTAACTTTCTGTCCCGTCTAGGCGCGCTGTTTCTCGCTCAGTATGTATCAACTGGCCCGCCAACAATCTGTGTTGGTTGAATTTCATTACTCCGTAATAATTACCAGAGGCCGATCTTTCAAAATCTCAAAGCGAACTGGCCTCTTCACGGGAAAGACAGCAATTCTCCCGTTTGACCCGACCAGCTGTCTACGCTAATTATAAAGTTCATTTATTTTATTTAATTACTGCCGTAATTGCTGTGTCTATTTATATTAAGATGTCTTTCACCACAGAAAACGTTATTATGAACGCAGCGAACACATATTCTATTTCCCTTATTCTTGATGGTTTTCAGACACATTTCTTGAAACACTTGTGTATCACGAATGAGCGTTAAGCTTCTCCAGCGTTTCGATGATCCTAATCAAATTGCATGTACAGAGCGAATAGTGGAGCGCAATCTGAAACTGATGGGCGGGCGCTGGAGGAATATGCTGGATTATGCTATTACTGATGTGCAAATAACATTCGCTGTGGATCCGTTGATCACATTTCGACGACCGTGCTGACCACCATCGCTTTATTGTGAGTGTTTTAGGGGCGAAGCTCCTTAGGGCATAGGCTAGTCCCGCGTCGTTGTCCGTGTCGTCGTCGTAGCCACCCCTGTGCGATGAGGATGACGCTGCCATCACGGCACAGCACATGGAATGTACCCACTATGCGTCATAACGATGACGCTGATGACGATGAAGAATAAGCGTCGTAGCCACCTCTAGGTCTCAGAATGATCACTAGATGGCGCTGCGGTGCCATCTAGTGATCGACCACATGCAATCCACAACCATCCGAGGAACCTGCATCGATCTCGTCTTTGCAAACTTCCCACTACGACCCATCCAAGAACCCCTATCCCTCCACTTCACCGACCATAAAGCCGTTATAATGAAGGCGGAACGGAAGCCACGGCTTATGTAAACGGTAACTACCATGGCTCACGACCAACGAAGAAAACACGGCTCCAGTTCGAAAACGGTAAATCACGGCTCACGAATAAATAAAATTTCTAAATATATACACACAGTGTTTGTCACGTCTTTGATGATGTACTGGGCAAGATTCCCGAAAGATTCACGGTTTTTACCAATGAACCTCCGGAGCGTCGCCCACTCATTATCATTCACTCCATGGATATGCGTGGATTTTTTATTTCGACAGCCATAAGTACGCCTACCAAAAGAGATTAGCTTTTACCACCTTGGTCTCCGCATTGCTGACAGTGAAACCAACGTGACAATAGTATTTCGTATTCCTGAATTCTCCGGGGAGAAATTTCAGCTCGCTGGTAAGCGTTCAGGCGAATCGTAATAGAGTTTGATTATTAATCGATTTAGCAGAGTTTCTTCATTCTTGCCCCTGCTCGGTGACTGCTCGAACCTCTCTCATCACTGCCGTAATTATCGACGTGATCACCTGTTTACCACCCGCCACGATCGCCTAGAGGTTATGGTGCTCGACTGCTCCGCAGGTCGCGGGATCGAATGCCGGCCTCGGCGGCCACATTTTCGCTGGAGTCGACAATGCTTGACGCCACTGTGCTTAGATTTAGATGCACTTAAAGAACCCCAGGGGGTCGAAATTTCCGGAGCCCCCCACTACGGCGTCCCTCATGATCATATCTTGGTTTGGGGACATTAAACTCCCACAATTATTGTTATTTCCTGTTCGCCAACACCACCATTTTGTACAGTTGCAGGAGCCAGATGTGACGGAAAATCCATCTTTTACATTTTCCTGTGCTGCCGTTTCGGTAGGGGGGCCTGGACAACCGAGATGAAGAGACGTTTCGTGACTTTTCCGCTAGGCGCAGAAAGGCAGATTGCGGCCGCAGCTCTCATCAGCAATCTGTCGGAACCCCGGTGGCGTTACAGAACTGGCAATTATTCGAGTTCAGGGTTTCTTAGATGCACAGGTAGGTCATGGTGTTTCAAGGTGGCTAGATCCGTAGCGACCTTGAAACACCATGACATACCTGTGCATCTAAGAAACCCTGAACCTTGGTTTGTACCGAGTTTTCGCACCGAATATATGTTGCAATCCATCAAACACTATTCATCGAAAATTCTAAATAGTCGTGCTCATGCTAATAAATTATCTCGCGAGGAATTGAAGATGTATTTCGTTAACATGTAAGCATTTACACGGTATATTCATGCATAAAGATGTATATAAAATGACGATTTGTCTGATTGCTTCGCTATTTGTAGAAGAATGTCTGTCGTTGAATGTTAAACATTCTGTTGATCCATGTGAGTATCAAATTTTTTTTGTACCAAAATGTTTACTGTTCTCGCGCTGTCATGTGCAACGCCTCCTGGGCCCAGCAAAGCTGCTGACGGCAGCTTTTAGCCCCGGAGGACGTTTCTAGTTTGTACTAGAAGAAATAATAGTTGAAGTTGAAGTTGGCGAATTTGAAGTTGTAACGATGTGGTTATGATATTCTTCTCTTTCTTGCTGTCCTTCCTGCACACCCTGCGTGGCAGTATGTAGCATATGTATGTTCATGTTTTGGCATAGAAGTTTTCACTTAAGCAGTCATCGCTTCTAGTGTGAATGGCATATGCCAGCGCCGTGTTTGTGTCTTCGTCTGTATCAATCTGCTATGCACCAGCCAGCCCAAACAAGCGCACTGCCCTATACGTACCGCCTGTTCCTCTTGCACCGCAGCTGACGAACGTGCAGATCGTGACGCCCAACAAGTTCATCTACCCGGGCGACGTGCTGCTCATGGTCAACGGTCAGGCGGTGGACACCATGGATGAGAACGGCGTCAAGTCGTTGCTGGCCAGAGGAGCCAACGAGATCAACATCACTATCGCGCCCATGTCGCCGATCAGGCTGAAGAGGCCCTCGTACACCAGGCTCCACGAGACGATCATGACGGACCAGAACGTGCCCGAGCCGTCGGGCAAAGCCGTCATCGTGCCGCCGCCGAAGAAGCCGTCCTGATTTCACTTAGTTATTCTCGCGGATGGCCACCGCAATAAACGAAGGCAGCTGCCATCTTTCTTTGGCGCGGCGGAAGCGTCGGAAAGCACTTATTCTATATAGCCTTTGTGTATTCTATGAGGGGGCCTTCTGGAAAGCCAATATCTCAACACCGCGTAATAACGGTAATTAAAATTGCGAGCGTACAGTATAGCAGCTTCGCGAATAAGTGAGACGACACATGAATACTTACGTACTGCAGGCGTGGCAATTCCAGACGTCAATACAGGCACCTGTTCGCATTTAGCTGCTCGAATATTATCGCGTGGTCGTGACGTTGACGGAGGCAGCAGTCGGCTTGTTCAAGGCAATACTTATTGTAATTTGGGGAGAACTTTGCGAATATAAAAAGACTCGCAATAAATTGGATAAAGACATAAAGCGGGCGAAGACGGAGTATTACATAAATAGATTTCTTAGTGCTTCCGATAACTCCAGAGTAATATGGGAAACATTCAGGGAGATAATAAATCGAAGTCCAAGAGATAGCAAGGTCCACTTCCAGAAACCAAAGGCATCCGAGAGGGATATTGCAGATTTGTTTAATAAACATTTTCTTTAAGTTGGTGCCTCTACAAAAGACTCTTCTCACTTTCCCTGTGAAAGTTATATTGCTAGAAACTCCTTCCCATCAATGTTCCTCTCTCCAACAGACCATGATGAGGTACAAAATATTATAATGTCCCTAAAAGATAACTGCGCCTGCGGACCAGATGAAATCAAAGCTAAACCGTTAAAAGCTGTGAGTTGTATAGTTTCAGTTCCACTGGCACACATATGTAACACGATGATGTCGACTGGTAAATTTCCAAGCAAGATGAAAGAAGCCAGAGTCACCGCCATTCATAAAGGAGGGTCATTTGACGATTTGAACAATTATAGGCCTATCTCTATACTTTGTATATTCTCAAAGATAGCGGAGCATATTATCAATAAAAGAATAACGGGGTTTTTAAACGCCCATAATATTATTGCTAAGGGAGCAATACGGATTTTGTAAGAGCAAATCAGCTGAGACGGCCCTCCTGGGGATTAAAGAAGCAATCCTTGAGAATATAGAAAATAGAATCTTTACGCTAGGTGTCTTTTTAGACTTTAGAAAAGCCTTTGACTGTGTACAACACGAGCTGCTTTTTCGGAAACTACCCTTTTACGGCTTCCGTGGCGTGGTGCTGTCTCTAATAAAAAACTATTTAACTGACAGGTCATAGTACACCATTATCAATAACTTTGAATCTGAAACCCATTCTATAAAATATGGAGTACCTCAGGGGTCTATTCTTGGACCGGTATTGTTTTTGCTTTATATAAATGATATTGTTAATATAGAAGGATGTAAAAATATAGTATTATATGCGGATGACACGAACGTTCTTTTTTTTTTTTCGGGATTAACTTGAATGACATTTTCATGGAGGCGAATGCATGGTTAGATAAACTTAACTTTTGGTTGGACGCTAACAAACTTCAACTTAATACAAAGAAAACACAATACGTCTTATTCAAAGCTAAGGGAACAGCACATCAACAAACCCCACCGCTGACATTTCAGGGAACACTACTACAACAGACATCAACCATCAGATTTCTAGGGGTAATATTTCACGAAAACCTTTCATGGACACCACATGTGGACTCACTAAGGACTAATGTATCCAAAGCAATCGGGTTAGTAAATAAATTAAGGCACTTTCTACCACCTGACGCGAAACGACAGCTTTACTATGCCCTTATACAGTCACGTCTTACATATTCTTCTCTGGTGTGGTCTACAACCACCGAGACGAACTTAAGTTCGCTGTTATCGTTGCAAAAGCGGGCAATACGAGCTGTTGGAAACATCCCATATGCTGTGAGTACAACTCCTTACTTCAGCAACTATAATATAATGCCGATAAAGTACCTACTTAAAATAAAGTTGTCACAGGAGATAATGCGCCAATATACAAGAAATAGAATGCTTTTCGAGGAAAAATATCAGATCAAGCAAACCCCATACGAACTACGTAAAAACAAAATAGTCAAATCCCGATCCCGAACAAACTACGGCTTACAAAAATTGGCAACATTAATACCAGACATCTTAAACGAACACCCAGGTATACTAACCCTACTGCAAAATAGAATCTCCCTAACACAATTTAAAAAGCGAGTAAAAGAATTAATATTTCCCGAGTCTTAGGGTTTTGTTCTAAGTTATGTATTGATGTGTTCTTAAATGCTGTGTAATGTATATTGTAATTTTTTTTTTAAACAGATACTGCCACATATGTGTACATTTGTATCGTTGCTTTTCGTTTTTCTGTTCTATTTTCGTCTCAAAGCACAACGAGTACTTTTCTTTATTGTTCTTGTACTGTATCATACATGTATGTGTTTTCTATTTATGTATATTGCGAAAAACAGAACGCACTGCAGCTGCTGTCTGGGTGACGTAGCCTAGTCAGGCACCTTTCGGGCCTTTTGCTGCGTCTGCTAAGACAATTGTAAATTGTCTTAAATAAAGTTTGAATGAATGAATGAATGAATGAACTTGTACACGGGAAATGAAAGCTCGAAATGCAAGCGTCGCGCGTCGGGTAATCTGCGCTGCGGTAAGGCGCGTCGGCATTTATACGTACGGCATCGAAAATACGTCTCATCGCTGGTGGCCGCGATAGTTCCAGAATAAACGTACTGTTAGCGTTAGCGTGCTTAAGCTGATCAGAAGATTCTGAAATAATCTTGAAGGTTCCCAGATATTCGGGTGAACACAGGGAAGTTTATTGCATACTAGTAACGGCAGTTCAGGTGACTATAACTGCACTGGGTTACAAAATGACTTCCGCGGGACATACAAACAAGAAAACATAGGTACAATGGAACTGCGATGCTAACACAGATCACTAATCACTGAAAAAAAAACAAGAAAAAAAGGAACACGAAAAACTCACTAAGTTTGCACCGAATTACATATCATTGGGGAAGAAAAGCAACATTACCACTCAAAAAGTGCCTTGGGCCGGCTCATATAATACGAGACTCATTTTTCCCCCCCGTGCCAGTCACTTTCAATAAGGCAGTAGAGGAAATTCAAAGTTTGCGCTAGGCAGTGGTTAGTGGTTACGCATCCGAGAGCGAAGCAGTGTACATCGAATCATGCATCGTGATCTTCTATTTTGTTCTGGTTAACAGCATTTTATTTTGTTCTTGTTAACATTTTGTTCTGTCATATGCTTTAATTGATGGGTGGATAAATCTCGGTGTTTGTACGGCGTTGTGGTCTTTTATTTTGTTCGTTTTTTTTAGGCATATGCGCGCTATGTATACGCTCTGTAGACGGTATTGGGCACAGATGTCTCGCACCTGCGCTTCGACTAGGCATTACGGCGAGTCTCCACGACAAATATTTCCGTGCGACCATAAGGTGCCGCTAAAACTTCAACCTAGGACGCAGGGGCTTCCCCTCCACACACTAAATTAAACATAGCTCAAGGAATTACGCTAATACTTACAAAGACGAACTTACCCGAAGCCGCTGTTAATAGACAAGATTTATCCGGAGTTCTCTATTCCTACAACATGCGATAAACGCCGCGACACCGTAGATCTCACTCATATGCTCTGGCCTTTCTCCGCGTTACGCAGCGACAAGGAAAATACTGAAGAACGGTGGGACGCAGCTCTACGCACTCCGGCATTACACTCTAAGAGCTAAGAGAGTACCGGGCACTCTCTTTGGGAGAGTATTTTCCTGTCCCATATTTCTTTTCCAGAGTAAATCTCTCTTTGGAGGCAGAGTATAGTAATGCCCTCAGGAAGGGTCAAAGTACTCTACCTCAACAGAGTAACATAACTCCGGCCGAAGCAGAGTAGGATGACCCCAGCGAAAGGAGTAGTAGTACACGTCATGAAAAAAAAAAAATAGCACAACTCCGGCCAAAATTGGGCTTTAAATTTGCTTTTGACAGTTTTCATCACGCGCAGACCGTAATCATGGCTAAATAACGAGCCCTACGACTAAACAAAAAGTTGCCTAGATGAGACTCGAACCCACGACCTTCAGACGCACATCAGACCGCGAAGTCCAACACGCTACCGCTACGCCATGCACGTTGTGAGATAGCACATGCGCGTTTATTACTTCATGTTGTAATGAATGTCGGTGATCTTTTCATTTTCTTGTTTAGATTGGTTAGACACGCAGGCTTGAGTGTCTCCGCTCGTGCGAGAACCAAACGTACTGTAGTTCATGCGTTTGTTTCGTGCTTCGCGAGATCAGAACGTCAATGGGACACGTTTTGCAGTAAAAAAAGATTAGCGTAACCGAAGATGCGTACGGCATTCGCACTCACTCGCTATGCGGTTAGTTATTTATGTGTAGGAAACATCGCACTTCTGAACTGCACACTGAACGATTCGGCTTTCGTCACCCCCTTGGACATATCTTCCGTCATTCTTGTTCATGTTCCGCGAGAACAGCCGTAATACTTCCCTCTAGCCGTACCGTACATTAGGCTTACGACAGCATTCTCCATGCGCGACGTTCGTAGCGAGAAGCACGAATATTGATATACGAAGAATGCAATAATCGTTGGAGATCGTGGCCGATTTAATGACTAATAATACTATCTCAGGTTTTACGTCCCATAACCACGATATCATTATGAGAGACGGCGTAGGGGAGGGCTCCGAAATCTTCATCTCGTGTTCTTGAACGCGCACTGACCTCTCACAGTACACGGCCTTCTACCAATTCGCCTCCATCGAAACGCGGCCGCCGCGGCAGGGATCGAACCCGCAACCTTTTAGTCAGCACCCGAGTGCTGTATCCAGTGTTCCACCGAGTCGGACACCGATTCAATGAGGTCGCATTCACTGATTTAAGTACACAAAGTCCGAAGCTAAAAACGCAGATATTAAGAGTTCCAAGTGCCTTCCAGTGCACTGAAATTCACTCGGAAGCGCTGGAAACACTGTTCTTTTTATTAGTCGTCTCCAACGCCACAGCCAACAAATGCTGTACTCTTCATTGCATATATGTGTGGTTATTAAGGAACGGTCATCTCTCGCGGGGTGCCGGCACATCCATATATATAATGCCACGCGCTTAATCTGCCAGCGAGAAAGAGGCAGACGAAGACGCAGTAGTCCTCGCGCCAGTGCCTTTGTTTTTGGCTGTGCTGTGCCGACTCCTCTTGAGACTTGCGAGTTGTAACGTCTGATAAACGCCGCCTTCGCTTTGAACGTGACATTTTATTGGTGGAGGTGCTGGGTATCGATCCCCGTACCTCACGCAGTGGTATAAGAGCAGTGGTATAACCACGCTTTACTCTCTCATGCCGGAAGAGTATATTGGCATTCCACTTTTTCAGAGACAGGTAGAGTATAAATCACTTTCACTCTCTCCTTTCATACAAAGTGAACAATGCATTTCACTCCATCCGATGCTTTGCGAGAGTAGAACAACACTCTGAAGAGTAAATCTGCCTCTTTACTCCTGCGATACCCTCAGCAGTTTTTAGAGCGTAGAGGGACAGTTATGGGCATTCCAACGGGCCCGCGAAGTGGCCGAAAGGCTACGTCTATCGGTCCCATGGAGGAAGGAGAACTAAGGAGAGGCCCTATCGTATTTAAATGCATTGCGAAAAGTGTGTCGAAAGTGACGTCAAATTTATGGGACAGACAAACCGGTATGGGGCAAACAAAACAGCAAAGGCCTCGCGGCGTGCTCTCCATGCTGGTTCGCTTATGCGCGGATTTGTAGTCCCGGCGTAAGCTCGTTTATCGCGAATTGTGCGCTTCGCATGCAGTAAAATGTTGGAAGCACATGTTCACCAGGTTGTTCGTGCGTGGCAGGCCCGGGCGCTGCGTGCTGAAATTCTTCGCAGAGCGTTTTTGTGCAACAGTACAGAAAGTACCGATACGTGCGGTAATAAAAAATTCGCCAGGTCCCACGTACCATAGGAATCGACGTCATGCGAAGCATGTGGATGGAAGGTGACTGTGGTGTAATTTTTTTGTTGAGCGAAACATTACGAAATGACGCTTAACATATGTATAAATGTTAAACGCACAGACATGTATGTTGAACAGTCTCATATGTTTTATATAACCAGTTGTTTACCGTTGCGTAACGATGCCAAGAGCAACATGGGTATTACCAACATCAGAAGCGGTAAGCTGAACTGTAGCGCTTGTGCTTGCGAAGACGGTAGCCGTGGATAGTGCTACGCCGACTAAATTCAGTGGGTGGCGCTTAACTACAATTGAAGCTAACCCCACTTGACGCCTGCATCATTGGAGTACTATCCTCGTCAAATGAAACCAGAACAGCGGCAAGCATTCGCAGTGGTATAGTGCGCACCGTCCAGTTATCACTATGGATAGGCGCGCATGTATGCGAAGTGCTGCCGAACCGGATGCGCGCGCCTGTCAGTGGTGATAACTGGACGGCGCGCACTATACCACTGCGAATGCTTGCCGCTGTTCGGGTTTCATTTGACGCGGATAGTACATATGTAATGTTTATAAATTAGATGGGCAGCACTGCAACTGCAATTGACGTTTCACCAACATTACGCTTACATAGGGTCTTTTTCCGAAGGAGTTCTGAGACCTGGCATGGCTCTGTGGTAGAATGAAGGGTCAACTTGTCGGCTACTTGGTTGAACATATCTTATGGGTAACAGCGCGAAAGACCAGGACCGTAAAAGGCACACAAACGACGACACGTAGCGCTACGTGTCGTCGTTTGTGTGCCTTTTTACGTCCTGGTCTTTCGCGCGTTTACCCATAAGATCTGTGGTAGAATACTTGATCGCCACGCTGAATGCTTGGGCTCGATTCCATATAATATATACTCTTTGCATTCGTCGGGTCAACGCTGCCGATGACGGCTTTTCTTAAGACTCTCGCATTTAAATTACCCATGTCTGTTCTCGCCGTTCCTCGGTAGATATAAACTGTCAAAAAGCTGCGGCGCATTCCCGCATATCGTGGCCCATGGTATGCGGGTATGTGCCACACGTGTCTGGAGGGAAGGGTTTGAAGACGTACGCGAGAGGATTTTATATGCCAAGCATTTCTTAGCGAACTTCGGCGACTTCGAGCGTATCTATCTATCTATCTATCTATCTATCTATCTATCTATCTATCTATCTATCTATCTATCTATCTATCTATCTATCTATCTATCTATCTATCTATCTATCTATCTATCCATCTATCTAGCCGCCTACGACTTAGTGCTCTCCTGGCTGTATCGTTAATGGGATTTGTACCAAAAGTGGTATGGCATAAAATGACTGTATGACGAACATGAGTGATTGGTCATATCATGAAAATCATGATTGACTTGTCATGAAAAGTATGATTTACACGCCATGGCCGTAGTGCTCCTGCGGCCGTTTTCTTAACTTGATATATCCAAAAATTGGATACGATGAGACATTTCTGCATGACCTACATAAATGACAGGTGGTAATATGAAAATCATGAACTACCTGCCATGTAAAAGATGATTTACATGCCACGCTCATGGTGCGCTCACGGCTGTTTCTCTAGCTTGATATACAGCAAATTTGGTACTGCGTGACGTCACTGTATGACGAACACAAATGCCAAATGGTAATATGTAAATCATGACATGTCATGTGCAACTTGAATTGCATGCCACGCTCATGGCGCGTTCGCGGCCGTTTCGTTAGCTTGATATACACCAAATTTGGTATTGAGTAACATGACTGTATAACCAACATAAATGACAAGTGGTAATATGGAAATCATGATATATCATGTGCAACATGACATGCACGCCACGCTCATGGCTCGCTCGCGGCCGTTTTGCTAGCTTGATATACACCGAATTTGGTATTGAGTGACGTATGACAAGCATAAGTGAGAAGTGGTAATATGCAAATCATGACATGTCATGAATGACATGACTTGCATGCCACGCTCATGGCACACTAGCGGCCGTTTCGCTAGCTTGATATACACCAAATTTGGTATTATGGCGAAAGCCTTTAATGTCTCATGCTCACGTCCGTCCGCCCGTCTGTCCGTCCGTCCATCCATCCATCCATCCATCCGTCCGTCCGTCCCTCCGTGTCCGTCCGTCCGAGCCTTGGCACTGTGCCAGGTGGCCGCCGGGGCGCGCAAACGGACGCCGGTCGCGTCGGACCCAACAGCGCTCGCGCTTTGCTTGCGTAGCGTCGCTGTGCCCAGCGTTTCCAATCATGCCGGGAGGGAGACGCGCGTATCGCGTTCAGTTCTGACCGACCCCATCTCAAAGGGCACAGGCGTTCGCGGAACACACTTTCGAATTTACAATGTGACCGTCACTTTAAGCGCTGGAACGCGGATGGCGTCTGCACGATGCGTAAAGCGCGAGCATACGAACGCATGCGAACGGAGGCAGATTAGTCTCGCGTCTCCCTGCGATTCGCGGTAAAAAATTTAAAAAAAAGGAAAATGAAATTCCGTTTGTGTGCCATCTCACTGAGAGTGTAAAAGAAAAATGACATGGCATAGTCAGTCGAATTGCCACAAGCTTTCGCCAAACACACTTTTGGAATGTACAAAGTGTCCTTGAACTTTGCGTGACGTGACCGTATGACAAACATAAGTGACAAGTGCTAATATGAAAATCATGACATGAGGGACATGACTTGCATGCTACGCTTCATGGTGTGCTTGCGTCCAGTTCGCTAGCTTGATATACAACAAAATTGGTATTGCGCGACGTGACGGTATGATGAGGAACATAAATGACAGGTCCTAATATGTAAATCATGACATGCATATTATGTACAACATGATCTGCTCCTTGCTGGCTGCTTCGCATTACATCGATTCCGACAGTGCTTGGGATCTGCCGGATTTTTCACATGATTCATGTCATGAGCAGACAGTGACATTCGCCAAACCCTCTTTTGCTCCCATACTAATTTTGGTCTGCCCCAAGTTAAAGGGGTGATCACGAGAGCACCCAGGCATAGGCGGCTAGATAGATAGATAGATAGATAGATAGATAGATAGATAGATAGATAGATAGATAGATAGATAGATAGATAGATAGATAGATAGATAGATAGATAGATAGATAGATAGATAGATAGATAGATAGATAGATAGATAGATAGATAGATAGATAGATAGATAGATAGATAGATAGATAGATAGATAGATAGATAGATAGAAACTCTCAAAGTGTCTGCAGTGCGCAAAGAAATGCTTCGCATTTAAAACATTCAGCCCCTGCATCAGTGGCGTAGCCAAGGGGGGGGTTGGGGGGGGGGGGTTCAGACCCCCCCCGAAATTTTTCAGTTTTGCTGGCGTATATATGCACGCACACATACAAACGCACGCACGAACATACATAAAGTATGGTTGAACCCCCCCCGAAAAAAAATTTCTGGCTACGCTACTGCCCTGCATCATCGTATTCGAACTCATCCGGCAGTGGTTTACGCGTTCTGCAGGACGTTAGGCCTTTCTTTTCCTTTCTCGTAGCCCGATTTCCCGATCTACTGGCCGATAAGCGGATCTTTTTTTTTTTTCTTGCTGGTATATATGGATTGAGTGTGGCATTGCCCGGATTTTAAGAGCTGGCTTAGTAACTATTCGGCGCAACGCCAACCTAGTATTTGACGTAACTTCACGTCGAAAAGAGGAGACCGCTGTATTGTACACGCAATCGTGCACGTAAACTTTGTAATTCCAGTGTAATTCCAGTACAACTACTAGCACGCAGCGAACGCACGCCACCCAATATGTACAGCACGACGTCCGATAACAACAACAAAAATTTATTGCCCTTTCGTATGAACGACATAACATCTAAAACGCGATACGATGCCTTCGGTGCATGTTATGTGCGGCGTGTCAGACGCCAAGAACAAAAGTTCACGTGTGTTCTGATTGGACACAGTGAGTTAGAACTAAAAGGGCGCGCAGCCGAGAGCTTCGCATACAAATACCATGCATTAGTGTTATCAGGAATGAAACGAACGTACCAGGCCCATAGCCAGGAATTTTTTTCAGGGGGGGGGGGGGGGCTCACTTGATGAAGGACTTGAAATATACCTATGTCCATTATTGTTGTTCGTTAAAACACCCCATCCATCCGAATTTCGGGGGAGAGGGGGGCGGGCAGGTGCCTAACCGTCCCCCCCCCCCCCCCTGGCTACGGGCCTGGAACGTACGTACACATCAGAAGTGACACTCGGTACTTTTCGCAGTGCACGCGATTTGCAATTCGTATACGCAACAGCTGGGCATTTCGCAGCTTTCCTAAAGAAAACAAGGAAGTAGCAGCATGCGTGAATCGACTGCGCCGCTTCCACGGCAAAAAAAAAAAACAGAAGACTGAAAATGTTTTGTGAACGCGTTCCGCGACTCCCACGATGCGCGCATGCGCTTGGTAACGACGCGACGGAAATCGCGAAATGTTCAGCTGCTCCTTCGCTAGGAGGCGATGCGGGTGTTTGCGAGGTGGAGGCTTCACGAATATGACGTCAAGGCCTCTCCTTATTATTCCTTCCTCCATGTTCGGTCCCTATCGGTCCCAACGTGGGAGCGGCCCGCTTCGGGTTAGGACACTAGCGCGACCTGTAGGACCTTATTAAAGTTCTTTCATTCATCCATCCATCCATCCATCCATCGAGGGATACCTTGCGTCATCACAGAGGGGTCACTCCACGCGCCGCAGTTTAAGAGAAAACTAAATCCTGCAAGCTCGGTCTTATGAATCCGCGGCGTTTAAATGCGAAGCATTTCTTAGCGAACTTCGGCGAGTTTGAGCGTATCTATCTATCTATCTATCTATCTATCTATCTATCTATCTATCTATCTATCTATCTATCTATCTATCTATCTATCTATCTATCTATCTATCTATCTATCTATCTATCTATCCATATATCTAGCCGCCTACGACTTTGTGCTCTCCCGGCCGTATCGTTAATGGGATTTATACCAAATTTGGTATGACAACATGACTCTATGACGAACGTAAATGGCTGGTCATATCATGAAAATCATGACTAACTTGTCATGAAAAGTATGATTTACATGCCACGCTCATGGTGCGCCCGCGGCCGTTTCATTAGCTTGATATACACCAAATTTGGGATTGAGTGACGTGACTGCATGACGAACATAAATGACAGGTGGTAATATGCAAATAATGACTTGTCATGTGCGGCATGACTTGCATGCCACGCTCATGGCGCGCTCGCGGCCCTTTTGTTAGCTTGATATATACCAAACTTGGTATTGAGTGATGTGCCTGTATGACGAACATTAAATGACAAGTGGTAATATGAAAATCATGAGTTATCATATGTGCGACATGACTTGCATGCCACGCTCATGGCGTGCTCGCGGCCGTTTCGTTAGCTTCAGATACACCAAATTTGGTATTGAGTGACATGGCTGTATGACGAACATATATGAGAAGTGGTAAATGGAAATCATGACATGTCATGAGCAACATGACTTGCATTCCACGCTCATGGCGCTCTCGCGCCCGTTTCGTTAGCTTGATATACACCAAATTTGGTATTCAGTGACATGACTGTATGACAAACATAAATGACAAGTGGTAATATGGAAATCATGACATGTTATGAGCGACATGACTTGCATTCTTTCTTTCTTTTTTTCTTTCTTTCTTTATTTCCATTGCAAAAATTCTTATACAATGGCAGGGGCTAAGAAAAAAGCTGCTCTGGGCAGCTTGAGGAGCTCTTGGCCCCCGTTCTCTATGGTGGCAGCAGTTGGCGGAAGTGGCAAAAGACGTGCTTAGGTTCAGGATGACAACAACATTCAGGATGATATCAACAATGATTAACAATTATACAAAACAAGGAAAAAAAATAAATAAGCAAAAATACAATATAATGTGCAGAACATAAATAGAGGTGTGCGTGAGGAAACAATCTCTTTCATACAACGCAACTGTATACATGCTCAAGCACATTCTTCGCAAAGGCAGTGATAATTTATTGACACAAAGAACAAAAAAAAAGCACTAAGAGAGTGTCTGAATAAGTGAAGCTAGTTGAGACCACGTTATGTTTGATGTATTAAAACCAGCATTTTCGAGTGAATTAAGCAATCTGGGTAATTTGTTTTTTAACATTTGTATGCCATAATTTGTTCGTGATTGGGGTGTAGACCATACTTCACTGTGACGGGTGGTATAGGCAGCTGTGTTTTTATGTAGACAGGATATTTCGTTAAATACGCTATTGTTTGAATTTATATTGTAGTGCCATACACGAAGTAGGAAACGGTTGTAGAAGGAAAAAAATAGTGGGGATGTTGAACGGCCTGAAGAAGTCCTCAGTGTGATGTTGGTATGTTACGTTTGCTATTATACGTATTATATTTTCTTTTGTAATAAGTGTATTTTTCTAAGGTTTGATTCAGTTGTAGTACCCCATACGAGGTTAGCGTAATTGATGTGTGTTGCAAATAGCGAGTGATAGATTAATAGCTTTACGGATGTGGGTAAACGATATCGATTGCTATTAAGCATGCCTGTGATACGACTAAGTTTTTTTATAACATAGTGCACGTGTTGGTCCCAATGTAATGTGCTGCAGAAATATGTTCCTAGTACCTTAATTTCATTAACTATTTCTATGTTTCTGTTGTTCAACACCAAGGTGAGATTGTTTGGAATGATTGTTCCTTTGGCGTGAAAAATTACCGCTTTCGTTTTATCGCAGTTTATTTTGAGATGATTTCTGGTTGACCATGTTGACATGTTCCGGAGAAACTCATTGGCTCTGTTCATTAGTGTGGTGTAACATGAAGATGTAAAGAATACGCTCGTGTCGTCTGCATATATGATATACTTAGCATTATTGTGTATTAAGACTACGTCGTTTATATATAAATTAAAGAGCAGGGGACTTAGGATACTACCTTGCGGAACACCTGTTTTTATATTCCCAGGTCGATGATTTAAAGTGATTTATTTGTACATATTGCCTTCTTTGAAGTAAATATGACCTAATAAACTGTAATGGAGTGCCCCTGATTCCATAGGTCTCGAGCTTTCCTAATAATATATTATGATTGATATGATCAAAGGCCTGAGTATAATCGACAAATATACCTATTGTCAACAGCTTCTTTTCGATGTTGCTGAGTATGTAATCTTTCTGATCTAAAAGTGCTAATTGCGTGGACTTGTTTTTTTGAAATCCGTACTGAGCTTTCGTGATAATATGATGCTTTTCACAAAAGGATGACATCTGAGCTAAAATGATTTTTTCGAGACTTTTTGAAAAATGTGGCAAAATCGATATGGGGCGGTAATTTTGGATGTTCAGCCTGTATGCCTTTTTATATATTGGTATGACTTTGGCTGTCTTCATTTTTGATGGGAAGATACCTGTAGGTGATTGCTGTGTTATAGATGTGTACTAGAACAGGCGCTATATCGTGAATTACATGTTTAATTGGACGGATCTGTAGGCCATCTGAATCGCAGCTTTTAGAGTTTTTCATTGCCATGAATACTGTGCCGATCTCATCAACGTTAGTTGGGCGAAAAAATATTACAGCGAAAGCTGTTATGAGATCACAACAAGGGTGCCGTAGTTGTCCGCCGCCGCCGCCGGTGTCCGTAACCGCTATCGCACGAAATAAGAAAAAAAAGTTAATAAGAAAAAATGTCCAGGATGGAACGGGGTTCGAACCTGGGTCCGCTCCGTGTCAGTCCAGTGTTCTACCACTGAGCCACGCCTGTGCTCGAAACCCCTACGCACAAAAACCCTATAAAAGCATTATGTCGGGAAGAAACGGCGTTAACATGCGCAATATATTCTGGTAGAAGAGTAAAACAACAACCAGGTGTCAGAGAATGCGAATTGTGTAACCAGGCGTCACAAAATATGAATTGCAGCAGCGTAAAAAACTGGGCGAGTTGGTTGAACTTCATTCACATTTGTCTTCTCATTGTCGCGACTGTGGTTGTAAACCTTTGTTTGATAGAACGCATGTCATCTTCAGGCACATGGATCAGAGATCACGTGAAATCATCGAAGCATTCCACATAAAGAAAAACCATGATAATTGCATTTCCGCCCCATCCATCTATCTTCATGATTGTGAATTCGACCTACTTGAAAACACGTGACAATTATCTGCAGTGTAGAGGGTGCGCACGCAGCGGAACTGCTTGTATTTATTCTCGTCTTTTGAATAAAGATGACAGTTGCTAGTTCAGCGCTTGTCCTGTGTCCTCCTTCATCTTGTGTTTCGTCTTTTTGCGCTGCTTTTAACTATGAATTGCATTACGACGGGGTTGTTGAATGCTTCCAACCCATTACAAAGGGCTCAGCCATAATTCTTCGTCGTCATCAGCCACCGAATCAATTAATGGAGTAGTGGGTACCTTGCAAGCGTACTTGTATTAGTAGCCCCAAGATAGATTGCAACGGGTTCTAGAAACCGCGCACTCCCAGCTTTCGCTGTGACTGTGCTGCGCGTTCCTCGCAGGCCTGGCGGTTTTTGTATTTGTGATGGAGCACAGAGACGGGTTGGATCCGAGGTTTGTGTGCGCTTGTGTTTGTGTCTCCCTGTTGAGAAAGTATTCATTAAACGCGTTTACCATATCAGTACCGGATACTAATTGGCCGCCTACGTGAATTTTTTCTATAGGTTCTGCAGTCTGCGTACGCTCCATGATATTATTAAGGTTCCTCCAGATTTTTTTTTAGTTTCCTTCACAAGATGAAAAGGATTCAAGAAAGAAGTTATCTCTAGCTTTTCTTATTTCCTTGTTTAGTCTATTCCTGTACACCTTGAATTTCTTAAGGTCAGCAAGTTCACGAGTTTTGATGAACCCGGCATACAACTTTTCGCGTTTCTTAATTTTCTTTAATCGATCTTTTGTTATCCATGGTTTCCGAGATGATTTCGGTTTATATTGTTTTGTCGTGATATGTTTCTGATATACTACAAAGAACTTCTCGATGAAGCTATTGTATGCTCCATCGGCATCGTTTTCCTTAAATATATCCTCCCAACTTAATTGTTGCAGCTCTGTTTGGAAAGCTGCCATAGTACGTTCATTGATGTCCTGAAATTCGATTATTGTTTTTTTCTTAGGGGTTTTTGTTATGCGGTCAATAAATATGTATATTGGATTGTGATCTCCAATGGGGTAAGTCAGAACAGCGCTTTTAACAAGTGAAGGATCATAATTTGTGATAAAAAGATCTAATATGGTTTCAGAAGAGTGTGTGATTCTAGTGCTAGATTCTATCACGTTTATACATCCGTTAGAAGAAATTATATTCAATAAATCTTGCTGTCTAGTGTTATGCGAGCCCATATCGATATTTAAGTCACCACCGATGATCACATTTTGCCGGTTTTCACACGCATATGCTAACAGGTGGTCAGTACGTGTAAGAAACTCCTCAACAATTCCATCAGGTGGGCGATAGCACACAGCGAATATAACGCCGTCGGCCTGGACACACAATGACTCTACATTTCGGCGACATTGTTTGGTAACATGAATTCCACGCTCATGGCGCGCTCGCGGCCGTTTCGTTAGCTTGATATACACCAAACTTGGTTTTGAGTGACGTGACCGTATAACGAACATAAATGACAAGTGATAATATGAAAATCATGACTTGTCATGCGCGACATGACTTGCATGCCACGCTCATGGCGCGCTCGCGGCCGTTTTGTTAGCTTGATATACACCAAATTTGGTATTGAGGGACATGACTGTATAACGAACATAAGTGGCAGGTGGTAACATGAAAATCTTGGCATGCGTGTCATCTACAACGCCATTTACATGCCACGCTCATGGTGCGCTTGCGTCCAGTTCACTAGCTTGATATACACCAAAATTGGTATTGTGCGACGTGACTGTATGACGAACATAAATTACACGTCCTAACATGTAAAACATGATATGCAAATTATATAAAACAGGATTTGCTCCTTCCTGGCTGCTTCGCATTACGTCGATTCCCACAGTGCGTGGGATCTGCCGGCTTTTTCGTTATGTCTTTATATTGCGATAGCAATAATACGAGCAGTCTCTACGGGTTTTGCCGTCGCCGTCACCGTCGTACCTCAGTCCAAATTGAAAAGATCACCCAGCGCATCGTATGTTCTACCCGCAGGTGTAGAACGTACGAACGCTGCTGAAGCGGAGATCAAAGGAGCCGGCCCACCTCCGTTGCTTCGAGGCGCATCGAATAAGATCCCCCCCCGCCTGTTAGAGACCGGCCGTCGAATGCTCAAGCAGAGAAGAAACGCCCCGGCCGTCTTGAACGAGCATGAAAAGACGCCAGGGTGGGGGGGTGTCCCTCGAGCAGCAATTGCGACCTTCACTTTTACGAGCGCGTGCGTTATCTGGCTATCTCGGCAGCCGTCCTTCTACGTGCTGCGCTCTCAACGGGACGAGACGGTGCAAAATTTGGGCCTTGAGTGACCGTATTATCGTACACTAGTGTTTTGGAGAGTTGCGTAAGATCGAATCCAACAGTTTTTTTTTTTTTTTGATCGGTGAAGTAAAGTGTTCATAATCAAGGCGCTCGAAGAACAAGAGGAAGAAGACATCTCCTTGGCGTGAGTGCGCGCTCAATATGCTACACATGGAGCGTTACGCCAAGCGACAACGACAGCATACTACAGCACACGACAGCATACGAAAGCCCGGCACCCTAGGTACTCCGCAAGTAAAACCTGGCCTGCAAGGGACGCTCATCGGCGTACCTGCCGTACGCGGTCCGCGTCCTAGAAAAACGCGGGAAATTTCCTAGTGTGCTGCACGGAACTCGCATCGGTGTGCCTGCGTCTAGCAAAGAAGGGGCATGTAGGGAAGGGTGTTTCAGCTCCGCTAACGCGAGGCCTGGAAAGGGTTTCACATAAGCGCAGCTTGGCGGACGCTGATGAAACAGCCAAGCTGGTCGCGTGCAGTTGGGTTGAATGAAGTGGTTTGAATGAAGTGGGTGACTGAAGTGGGTGACTGAAGTGGGAGGAGTGGCGGGAGCAGTAGTGGGTGTAGTTGTGAGTTGGGGGGGGAGTGAGTAGTGGGAGCGGTGGAAGGAGTGGCACATATCCGCAGTGGGATTTACCCACATTCTGTGAGTAAATTCCGCTGCCATCTACGACGGTCCCCGGACATGAAAGCCTCGACCAAGAACAGCTTCCCTATTAAAACAGTAAACTTTCAGTTGGCAGTAAGCGCCCGTCTTCGTCGTCTCTGTTTCTCTCGAGCTGCTTCGCGCTGCATCGCCTTAATGGATGTTCAACTAGCCCAAACTTCCAGAGCACAACTCGTCGGGAAAAGCTCTGTTTCTCTCATGCCTTTCACTTATGTGTTGCGTCGACCAACGTCAGTTAATACAGCTCATTGCTTAGCCACAAGATGGCAAGAAGCAATACTCAAAGGCAGACCTGTTGACGCTCAGGTGCATATCACGTTTCCAATGTTACACACGGTAAACTAATGGAGTAGGAGGCAGCCTCAGACGTAACCTACGTAGCACGTTGCGGACGTGCAGCCTTGCGTACACTGAGCTAAAATTCTCTAATATCTTCGTACCTCAACACACATTCCTTGAGTTCGTTGCTGCTGGGCAGGAGAATCACTGCTCCGCGCTTCCCACATTTTCACGCTGAGTGCAACTGCACCAATTATTGCGATAGCAATTAGATGGACAGTCTCGACGGGTTTTGGCCGTCGCCGTTGCCGTCGCCGTCATGTCGCGTATGAAGTCCAAATTGATAAGAGCCCCCTGCGCAACGTATGTTCCACCAGCGGGTAATAGCGCGCGAGCGGGAGCGATGAACGCAGCTGAAGCGGAGATCAAACGAGCCAGCCCATCTTCTTCGCTCCGAGGTTGAAGTATCGGTTCCTGCCGGCGGCAAGTTGTCTTTTTGTGCCCTTTACTTTCTTCACTTGTATATCCCAGTTACTACAATACACTTAAAACGGAACAATTAACGTCCCCTGTACCTTCCTTGACTTCATTGTTCGCTGGTTTTCATCACTTGCTTGTGTATCACAATCCTTGTCGCCTACACTTTTTTGTTTTCACTAATGGTACTAACTTCAATTGGCGACTGCTCTGTCGTGCTCTCTTGCTGCGCTACCATTGGCCAGATTCCAATGAGAAAAGTGTTGTCAAAGTTCAAACTGTGCCGGATGTTGTATTTCAAGTATTTCCTAAATGGTTCTCTAAAACAAAAGCAAATGCGGTGAGGCGAACTGTTCTTCCTGCAGCAGATGCTCTCCTCCTGTGCTTTCTGTCACATATCAGAACCAAGGGTGTATGTTGTTTACGTCAAAGGTCCCACCTGTATTATTATTTGTGACAGCGCAACATGTCGAGCCACGTGTATATCTGGCTGGCAATCTGTATGCGATATATGTGACGTCACACATCGGTATATATATGTACATAGGCGCTGAATAAACGCATTTTATTCCTGCCGGGCTGACTGATAACATTATTACAACTGGCGACGAGGGTCCTACGTACCCGCGTAGGCGGCAGTTCGAGCGGCCGGAACGGAAACACGCGAGCCGCGCCTTCGTCCAGTGAACCCCAAGTACGTGCTCTAGGAGTACGGCACCTCCTACCCAACGCCCTGCAGAGATACTCGTCTGAGCAACGGCTTCGAGATTTCGAGCTCGCAGCCAGTGACAGCAAGGAAACACCGAACCGATGAGTAGCATTCATATCCACTTTTCTCGAAATTCCGCCACTTGGGAAAATAGCGGAGTTCGACCCTAAGACGCAAAACTTCGAATCGTACTTAGAGCATTTTGAGCATTTCTTAACTGCTAATGACATAGCCGAGGCCAAGCGCCTTCCCGTCTTTTTGACAGTAATAGGCCCAGAAGCTTATGAAGTGCTAAGAATTCTTGTTGTGCCAGAGGCCCCGGGACAAAAGTCGTACGAAGAAGTAAAACATCTCCTCTAGGAGCACTACAGCCCCAGAAGCTCGGTAATAGCGGAACGGTGCAAATTCAACCGGCGCGTACAGCAGGAGGCGGAGAGTGTCGAAGGGTTCACCGTGGAACTCAAACACTTAGTCAGAAAGTGCAACTACGGCGATTTCTTGCAAGATGCTCTCCGAGATAGACTGGTTGCTGGTATACGGAACGAAGAAACCCAGCGCGCGCTGTTTGCTGAACGAGCGCTGACATTCGATGGCGCTTGCAAAATTGCCTTGGACAGGGAACTAGCGGCACGAGACACTGAGCAAATGCTGTCCAGAGGACGAGAGGCATCAGTGCACGTAGTCAAGGGCCGACCACGTCAAGACCAGAGACCAAGCTAAGCCCAAGGGAAGCAGAGTCCGCAAGAGCGAAAATTGTGAACGGTGCGGCAGGAGACACTCGTCTGAAGTGTGTTGGTACAAAAACTCTATTTGTCGAAAATGTTCAGAAGCAGGTCATTTGAAAAAGATGTGCCCAAATGCTAGAGCGAGACCTAGGAGCACGCATGCGCTCGAATGTTCTGACGAGGACTCGGAGCATGAACTGTACCATTTGGTTAATGCAACCCAATCCAGTTATGAAGTCAGCGTAGAGGTTAAAGGGCGCGCACTGAATATGCAAATTGACACAGGGGCGGCAGTCACTATTATTCCGGAGCAAGTTTACCAATCTCACTTTTCACACGTGAAATGTGAACCTTGCAAAATCTCACTTCGCACGTATGCTGGGGAGCAAATACAGCTGAAAGGGCAGTGTGACGTGGCTGTTAAGTACAAAGACCAGAGCATGACGTTACCCCTGAGTGTTGTGAGGGACAACGGCAGGAAGTTACCCGTTCTGATCGGGAAAAATTGGCTAGAACGTCTAAAACTTGACTGGCTGGAAATTGGCCAGATTGCGGTCGAAGACAGAGTTGCACGTCTAAAACAAAAGTACCCGGCCGTGTTATCAACTAAATTGGGAACAATACAAAAGTTTCAAGCACAGATAATCTTAAAATCGCGCACGACACCGGTGTTTTGCCGCGCTAGGCCAGTCCCATTTGCGCTGCAGGAAAAAGTTGAGGAGCAACTGCGGGAACATGTGGAAACAGGCATGCTGCGCCCGGTAATGAGCTGTGACTGGGCTACGCCACTAGTCACTGTTGCAAAGGAAAACCGCAGTGTCCGGTTATGTGGGGACTATAAAAGAACAGTAAACCCTTCTCTGAAGACGGATAATTAGCCGCTTGCGAGACCAGAGGACTTGTACACGGCCTTAGCAGGCGGAAGGGTGTTTAGTGTACTAGACTTGTCCTCGGCATATCAACAACTCCCACTTACTCCAGAGTCGCGACCATTGTTGACAGTGAACACTAGTCTGGGGCTGTTCGAATTTCAGCGCCTTCCATACGGGGTGGCTAGTGCCCCCGCTATCTTTCAGGCTACGATGGATGAAGTGCTTCACGGCATCCCACATGTTGGATGTTATATCGACGACGTGATAGTGGCAGGATCTGACATTGACGATTGCCAGCAAACACTAGAACGTGTCTTGCAGAGGTTGAGCGAATATAACATAACGCTCAACACGGATAAATGTCGGTTCTTTCAAAAATCTGTTACATATTTGGGTCACACAGTCACTGAACAAGGCATTTACCCCACAGACGCGAAAAAGAGGGCAATCTTAGAAGCACCTGGGGCTACTACAGTTACGGAGCTTAAGGCGTATTTAGGCATGTGGAATTTTTTATTCCAGGTTTCTTAAGAACGCCTCGACGGTAGCGGAGCCGCTCTATCGGCTACTGAAAAATGAAAAAAGAAAAATCCCCCATCTCCCGCTAAAGGGAACCATGTGTGGATGCGAAGCAGCGGGGAGATAATTAGCTTGAGCGGGAGGAAAGTCGCCGCTCTCATTTCACGGCAGTGGTCCGGGCGCTCATCGCGGCGCTGTGCAGGAGAGAGAATGAGGTGCGCGCGCTCCGTCATTTTCATACCGCGGAACTACCGTGGCGCCCCCCAGCGGAGTATGCAGCTGTCACACCACCTGTCGTTCCGTAGAGGATTCCTAGAGGAAAGGACAGGGGGCGACCGTAGGAGAGGAGAGAGGGGACGTGCATGCGCTGTGGTGGTGTGGGACGCGGGAGCCGCTCCGTAAAGTAGAGGATTCCAAGAGGAGAGAGGGGGGAGAGGACGCGCATGCGCTCTGGGGATGTGGGACGCGGGACGGACTAAGCCCCCTCCAAACACATGCAAGCAAGATTAAGGAATGGGGTCAACCTGGGCGACAGACACCACCTGCCTAGCCACTGCTAAGCAGCCTCTCTGTGCTCTCGGCCATGACTCAAAGAATGGGGTCAACCTGGGCGACAGACGCCACCTGCCTAGCCATTGCTAAGCAGCCTCTCTGTGTTCTTGGCCATGACTCTGATGACTGTGTTAGGGTTGACGGCCTTCATATTACTACAGTGTTCTGGTTCGCATAATGGGCGCTTCCCTACTTCATGAAAGTGGCCGGACGCGGGACGGGGGACGGGGGGACGGGGGGACGGCGGACGGGGGGACGCGGGAGAGACAGAGCCCCGAGCATAAGATGCTTCGCATCTAAAAAAAAATATGGATGTGGGAAAAGGAATGTAGCGACGCATTTAAAGCTACGAAACACTTGCTGACAAGCAGCAATGGGCTGACATTCTATGACGTCAGGAAACCGCTCGCAATGCTTTGCGATGCGTCGTCCTACGGCTTAGGTGCTGTGATTTTTCACGAGACAGCCGAATGTGATGAAAAGCCTAGGGGATGCTAGGGGCGATGCATGCGCGCTGCCGCGCGCATGCAACGCTGGGCCCTAACACTTGCAGCTTACAGGTACCGCCTGAAATTTAGGAAGGGTAAAAATCTAGAAGTGGCAGAAGACTTGTCTAGGTTGCCTTAACCAGGACTTGCTAAGGATGAGGCATCAGAATGCTTATTAGTCTTTCAGTGCCTCCCGCTGACCGCGGAGGAGATTGCAAAGTTCCCTAGGCGAAGCTTAAAGGGACCCTGAAACGGTTATTTGAAGCTTTGTCAGCGTTTAGGCTAGAGCATCATCGAACCATTGGCACCACAAATTTCGCTGCACGCCGTGTACCAAGGCGGCTACGGCCAATTATATCATACCCTCCTTCTTACCCCTGCCTTGCCTTCTCAACTCATGATACACGCTGGCATCGCTGGCGATCGCAGAGCTCATGTGAGCACACTCGACGATTTGAGCTTCGCCCAGTGAGGACCTCCGAGATTGCACGCCGACAGGTTGCGTGCATCTCGGAGACCATAGCCCCAGTGCGCCCGGCAGCACGCACGCCGTCTGGCAACAGAGACATCGCGGAGGGGTTGATATCTGCTCCGACAGGTGCCGCCACCCTACCAGCCAATTTTTCGTGCGCGCACACCGCAGCCAATCAGATCGTGCGCAGACTGCGTGTCATACTCGGGAGGGGCGGTTGAAAACGCGTTGGGCTGAGCCGCAGTGATCTGCAGCGATTCGCAGCTTTATAACGTTGTAATCAATTACACAGTGTACGCAGAGAGCTTAAATTAGTCTGTAAATGAGCCTTAGGACTTGGTCTACTGGAGCAATGTGTTTGTACAAAATCGTCAAAACCGTTTCAGGGTCCCTTTAACACTAAGCCGTGTGGCCCAATTCACGCTAAACTGGTGGCCTAGGCAGTATGCAGACGAGTTGAAATCGTACTATGTTCGCCGCGATGAGCTATCACTTGAGCAGGGGTGTGTGACGTGGGGCGCAAGAGTCGTAATCCCGGAACAGCTGAGGGAGCGCGTACTAAACATGCTACATGTGGAGCACCCTGGCACAAGCCGCATAAAAATGTTGGCTAGAAGTTTCGTACGGTGGCCAGGAATCGATTTGGCCATTGAACAGTACGTGCAAAGGTGCAAGATTTGCCAAGCAGTGCAGCCAGCTGCCCGGCCTGTTCCGCTTCAACCGTGGCAATACCCTGCGCAGTGTTGGCCACGCGTGCATGTAGATTTTGCTCAGAAAGACGCGAACGTGTTCCTGATATTGGTCGACTCGTTCTCAAAATGGATTGAAGTGTGGCCTATGTCGTCAACGTCAGCCCTAAAAACCCTTGAAAAACTTCGGGGTGCCTTTGCCACTTACGGCTTGCCAGAAGTACTCGTGAGTGACAACGGGCCACAGTTCACCTCAGCTGAGTTTGCTGGTTTTCCGAGTACCAATGGCGTGAAACACGTTCGTATTCCACCTTATCACGCTGCATCCAATGGTGCGGCAGGACGAATGGTACAAACCGTCAAAAAGGCCTTTATGAAGCAGGTGCTTGAGAATAAGGCGTTGGGTAAGCAGCCAACGGTGCAAGAAAGTATCGATAGCTTTCTCATGGCCTACCGCAACACGCCAAGCAGTGTGACAGGCCAATCGCCCGCTGAACTTTTAGGGGCGAAGCTCCTTATGCTGTGGGTCGTGCGTCCCATGTTTGTAGTAGCCACCTGCGTGATGACGATGGCGATCGCGATGCCATACAACACATCGCACCGCGATATGGTCTCACATGCACATCGTTTGACCACATGCAACCAACCACCATCCCGTCTTTGCCGTGGGTCGTGCGTCCCATGTAGTTTGTAGTACGTAGTAGCCGCCTGCGTAACCAGCAGTATCTCCCTGTGTGATGACGATGACGCTGCCATCACGGCACACCACATGGAATGTACCCACTATGCGTCATAACGATGACGCTGATGACGATGACGATCGCGATGCCATACAACACATGGCATCGCGATATGGTCTCACATGCATATCGTTTGACCACATGCAACCAACCACCATCCCGTCTTTGCCGTGGGTCGTGCGTCCCATGTAGTTTGTAGTACGTAGTAGCCGCCTGCGTAACCAGCAGTATCTCCCTGTGTGATGACGATGACGCTGCCATCACGGCACACCACATGGAATGTACCCACTATGCGTCATAACGATGACGCTGATGACGATGACGATCGCGATGCCATACAACACATGGCACCGCGATATGGTCTCACATGCACATCGTTTGACCACATGCAACCAACCACCATCCCGTCTTTGCCGTGGGTCGTGCGTCCCATGTAGTTTGTAGTACGTAGTAGCCGCCTGCGTAACCAGCAGTATCTCCCTGTGTGATGACGATGACGCTGCCATCACGGCACACCACATGGAATGTACCCACTATGCGTCATAACGATGAAGCTGATGACGATGACGATCGCGATGCCATACAACACATGGCACCGCGATATGGTCTCACATGCACATCGTTTGACCACATGCAACCAACCACCATCCCGTCTTTGCCGTGGGTCGTGCGTCCCATGTAGTTTGTAGTACGTAGTAGCCGCCTGCGTAACCAGCAGTATCTCCCTGTGTGATGACGATGACGCTGCCATCACGGCACACCACATGGAATGTACCCACTATGCGTCATAACGATGACGCTGATGACGATGACGATCGCGATGCCATACAACACATGGCATCGCGATATGGTCTCACATGCATATCGTTTGACCACATGCAACCAACCACCATCCCGTCTTTGCCGTGGGTCGTGCGTCCCATGTAGTTTGTAGTACGTAGTAGCCGCCTGCGTAACCAGCAGTATCTCCCTGTGTGATGACGATGACGCTGCCATCACGGCACACCACATGGAATGTACCCACTATGCGTCATAACGATGACGCTGATGACGATGACGATCGCGATGCCATACAACACATGGCACCGCGATATGGTCTCACATGCACATCGTTTGACCACATGCAACCAACCACCATCCCGTCTTTGCCGTGGGTCGTGCGTCCCATGTAGTTTGTAGTACGTAGTAGCCGCCTGCGTAACCAGCAGTATCTCCCTGTGTGATGACGATGACGCTGCCATCACGGCACACCACATGGAATGTACCCACTATGCGTCATAACGATGAAGCTGATGACGATGACGATCGCGATGCCATACAACACATGGCATCGCGATATGGTCTCACATGCATATCGTTTGACCACATGCAACCAACCACTATCACGTCTTTGATGATGTACCTCCGGAGCTTCGCCCACTCATCATCATTCACTCCGCGGATATGCTGTGATTTTTTTTTTTGAAACGCCAGCCACGCGTAAAACTTTGAGTGCTCAAACCAGCTTTCGCAAAAAGCATCCAGAGCAAACAAAAGAAATTAAAAGAGCAACGCGATTTGTTTCGGGGGCAAGAGCGCATGTTTGTTGTGGGAGACCGTGTTTTGGTGAAAACTGTGCGTGGTGAAAGTGTCTCCTGGGAAGAAGGTGTGGTGATGCAGGTTGTCAGTGCGGTGACATACATGGCGAAAGTGCGCGATGTACACCGCTTCACGCACGCCGACCATCTACGCCCAAGACATGCAGACACTGGTAAAAAGCCACCGCCCTTCGAAGTGCGCGCAAAGCAAACCCTAACAGGGGAGGTACCGCCGGACCCCACTTCGACACAATTGCAGCAGCAGACCGACCAGGATGGTCCCGGTCCGCCTGAAATTCCGGCGGAACCCAATACCAACGACACGCTCGAGCACGAAGAATTATCTCCATCCAAACACGCACAGCAGCCAGTACCTGAAGGACTTGGCCGAGTCTTCCGCGCCGGCTGCGGCACCCGAATCGTCGGAACCCCCTCTGCTACGTCGAAGTGTTCGTGTGCGCAAGCCACCAGATTGGTTTCGACATGAGAACTTTAAGTGATTGCTTGTTGATAATTGTTATGTGTTGAAGTTAATTGTTGCTTGAGGTTACTAGCTGTGACCTACAATTTTGTTGTTTAATTGAGCGGGAAGAAGTGTGATAGGCGCAGCATGTCGCGCCACGTGTATCTCTGGCTGGCAATCTGTATGCGATATATGTGACGTCACACATCCGGTATATATATATATATATATATATATATATATATATATATATATATATATATATATATATATATATATATATATATATATATATATATATATATATATATGTGTGTGTACATAGGCGCTGAATAAATGCATTCTATTCCTGCCGGGCTGACTGATAACATTATTCTTATTCGATGACATTATAAAGTGAACCAGATATGGCACAACGAAAGTTACATGAGCCCTGGAAGAATGAAAAAAAAGCAGAATTTTTTTACATGGGTTCGTTTCTATGTTAGACCCAACCAAATGAATCCCACTAATATTTACGCCAGGAAGCCCTGGAAGTTCTATTGTGATAAAGAGGAAGTTGTGGCATTATTAAGAGCCACATTTCCATTATTTATTCTCAATCTGTTGATCCAGTTATCTTTAAATTTCTGTCGATTCTCGAGAAGCGTGCCCAGCTACTGCATCAGAAAACGGTGCTCAGCGGCTTACGCGAGATCCCAGCCGTGGGCGTCGCATGTTGATGGAGGCGAAATGTCATAGGAGCGTGTACTGCGCAATATCAGTACGCTAGAAAGGAACACTAGATAGATAGAATTTTCGGAGCACTCCACCACAGCATGCCTCATAAAGATATCATGGGTTTCGCAGCCAACACCCTATAAATTATTGTATTACACTACATCGGGCAACAGCATTGTTATTTAAAATGGGGCATGTACATTCTTCGCACTGCTTATCTACACAATGCGATACCAAGGTAATATGGCGGCATTTTAAGTCAAGTCAGAGATGCTGTAGCAGCCCTGAGGCCCAATCGGAGTTGACATGATGGAGAGTTCGACAACATGGACATATTTGTGCATTGTCCAGAGGAGCACCCCCGGAACACCATGTATACACCATGCGACGTATTACAATAATATACTTTCGGGCAGCCTGAGATTGATAATGATAAGACTCAATTATGGTATGCACCTGCAATTGCGGATAGGCCATGAACATTATCGGACATACGGCAGGAATCGCAAAGCAAATTTATGCTCTCTGTGAGGAACGAAGATAAACATGCAAGATGAAGACAGGAAATGTTTCTAATTTGGCCGTGAGACTCTTAGATAGATCAAACTTTCAAGGAACGAGTCAAGATATTGTGTCTCATCCACGAGCTAAATTTCGAGAAGGGTGTAATTTCAGGAAATTTGGCACTCAGAGACAAATGCAACCTACCATAGACCAGATTTACCCCTATGTTTAGGGTAAGCACGTACAATTTCAACCCAGTAATCACCTGCCTGTGGCCTCACGTCACAGCAGATGGCGAACGAGTACTGGCAGCAAGCTTGTGATAAGGGAAGGGCCGCATGCTATGTCTTTAGTTACATCTAACCGAAAACACCTGCATAAGATGGCTGCTTCCTGCTAGTCTGGTCTATAGGTGATAGGCAAAATATTTTTCAAGGTTGTATGTTAAAAATGATAACGATTGCATATAAACATAGAAACTTACTAACAAAGGCAATATTTGATAAATGTTTGGTTCAACACTTTAGCGGAATATTGCGTACCATGAAGGAGTTTGGTTACCTGGGGCTCTGTAAAGCATAATTTTACATGAATAAATTAGTTTTTAGAGTGTGCTCTATGTACACTGCACGAGCATCCTTGCATTCCGCCCCCACCTGGATGCCACCATCGCGGCCGGTATCGAATCCACGCTTGAGAGTACAACGCCAGCGAATGAAGGTGCTGCTGAAGTGTACGAGGATTCTAGTACACTACTGCAGTGGGCTTTTAGAAAATACTTCAGGGCAGCTGCAGGTGCACGGGATGATCACGAAGATATTTGTATTGCTTTTTTTTAGGGTGACACGAGCTTGCTGTGGGAGATGGACCACAGACCGGGCGGTCTTAAGAGGCATACATGAGAGATGCGTAGGTGTGCGCACAGGCTGTGGTGGGGCAGCATGCAGGGGGTGCACCCCACCCCACTTATCATTGTGCCGAGTCAGCCCCATACTCAAGCAGAGCTGTCATGTCATTGTTTAATTAAATCACAGGGTTTTTCACCGCGCAGACATTTGACGGTAATGGCCGCCGAGGACTCTTGATGTCGCATTCCCAATAACTGTTTGCTTCCCACCTTTACTATGGTGGCTACCATCCTCTAGCCACCGTACCTTTACCCCTGGAAACCCGGGGGACAAAAATATTCGACGCAGTCCTCCTCCTCTATCACCTGGCCTGGCTGTCCCAACAGGGGGGTGACCCGCAGCGCGCTGAATGAAGTTTTGCATCCATCCATCCGTTGACCAACCGAGTTGGCGGCGGAGGAGGGTGAAAAGGGCGCTGCGGTGAAGCTCTCCGTAATGGTGAACCCTGCGCGCGCCTTTGAACAGAAGCTTACGCAAATGAAACGCAGTAATGCCTAATTATGCTCACTCAGCCTTGCGTAAACATGAAGAAATGTAAATAAATCATTTCGACCAAAATTACACTTTTCTTTTCTGGTGCGCATGTCGATGTTGTCGAAGAGAACGAAACTGGTTGAGGGCTCACGCGTCATTGAAAGGTTTCATGTATCAGCCAGAGTTATTTTTTCTATCTTATTGGCCTCGGTTTCAGACACTACAGGTGGGTTACGTACAAGCACTGGTTGGACCGTTATGTGTTAAACTGAGCGAAAGTTCCTTCCATTGACCATGAAAACCATTTTTGACGATATATATCCAAATCATGCAAAAAATTTGCCTTACTAGATATTAAACGTTCTTCTACAAAGGCATTTAGAGGGGATAAATATGACAAGTATCATAGCTACAGATGCCTCACACTCCGAAGAAAAAATCTGGCATTGGTACTTTCCCTGAGACCTTCAACTGGTCATTCTCATTAAGACTTCCTGATTTCTTATCAGTATTTTGGGCGGAATTTCGTAGCAGTGATAATCAATTCAAGAAAGCTCAGCCCATCAATCTCAAGTGTGTCCATAATTACAGACTCTTTATCTTTAGGCTCAGAGCCCGCTACTAAAGTGATTATCAATTATCACGTACTTTTCATCTTCTGGGTTCCCACCCATGTAACTTTAATCAGATTAATCTGTGTACCGGGCCAGAAAGCGGCAAAAATAAATGAATGAAATGGCGGACACTCTGGTGAAAGCCGCTCTCAGTGGTCCGATACTCTCAATTATTCCCCCCTTAAGCACTCATAATTCGTGACAAATTTAGAAGGTGCGCCATAATTCGAGACCCTGGCAAAATATTAATCACTCATCTAAACGAATATCGACACATCTTGTTCCTTTGGCGTAGGAATTTCTGTTCAACACGAAAAGAGGAAGTTATTTTTACAAAATTGGGCTGTACGGTACGGTACGAAGAACTTTCTTTGAAGATCCTAGAAGTGCCACCATTTTTTTATTTATTTATTTAAATACTCTCAATGCCGTGCGGCGTTACAGAGAGGAGTAGTGTTACAAGTTAGAAATGGCAGTCTTGAATGATGCATGATCAGGGTAGCTGGCGATGGAGGCTGGAAGGCGGTCCCATTCAGGTGAAGTCTTCGGCACGTAGGAGTGGAAGTAGAAGTTGGTATGGTAGAATGGCACATGAACTTTGAAGTTATGGTCGACACGAGATGAGATGTAAGAGGGTAGCGAGAACAATGCGCGTTTTATTTCAGGATTCATGAAAAAGATTTTGTGGAAGAGGCATAGGCGGGCCTGTTTCCTCCTGTTAGAAAAAGTAGGGATGATGAGATACTAGCGGTACGGGAGTAATTAGCAACAATGAAAGGAGCTGAGCGATTTTGGATGACTTCTAGTGCATTAATAAGTATACAAGAATGAGGATCCCAGATTGAAAAGGCGAACTCGAGTTTAGACCTGGCTAGTGTTTTATATAGAAGAAGTTTTAATGAAACAGGTGCTAATGAAAAGTTACGACGCAAGAGGCCGAGAGTGTGGTTTGCATTGTTAATCACATAATTAATATGACTATTCCATTTTAAGTTGTTATCTATGTGAACACCTAGATATTTGTAAGTATTGACAGATGACAATTGAAAATTAGTAATTGACTAAACAGGGCTAGTGCAATCAGTACTTCCTCGAGAGATCCTCATTATTTTACATTTGTTTTAATATTTAGGTTCATGGACCAGAGTGAGCACCAAGAGGTAATGTTATCAAGATGAGATTGAAGTTGTGATGAATCATGCGGGTTAGTTATTATGCGGTAGATGACACTATGATCGGCAAATAGCCTGATTGTTGATGTAGCGCAGGATGGGAGGTCATTAATATAAATTAGAAAGAGTAAGGGTCCAAGGACCGAACCTTGAGGCACACCAGATGTTACGGAACAATTGCGTGAGTTATGACCGTTAGCTGTTACATGTTGGGTTCTGTTAGACAAGAAGCATTCAATCCACCGTAATATCTTTGAGTCAATATTTAGCATGCTTAGTTTCAGTAAGAGTAAACGGTGAGAAACGGTGTCAAAAGCTTTTTGGAAATCAAGGAAGATACAGTCGATGATGGAGCCAGTGTCAGATGCTGAAAATAAGTCATCAGTGAAGAGAAGTAGGTGGGTTTCGCTTGAGTAGTGTTTTCTAAAACCGTGCTGACTGTTGTGAAAGAAGTTATTTTCTTCGAGGAATGGAATTAAGTTAGAATAGATGATATGATCCAGAAGCTTACATGGAATACTAATCAAAGTAATGGGCCTGTAATTAGAAGGATTGGATGAGTCACCTGGTTTAGGCACAGGAACCACCTTCCCCGCCTTCCACTCACTTGGCAATGAGGCATCTTGCAATGACTGTGAAAAAAGCTGTGAAAATGTCAGAACAATAAATGGCAGTTTGTTTGAGAAATTGGGGAGCGATTCGATCTATGCCAGGTGCTGACACTTTCATTTTAATTATGAGCTGAAAAAGGCCTAATTGATCAATGATGATTGGTTCCATACGGGTATGCCCATGATCCGCTTGATTTGGTAAATGATTGGACTTATCAGTCGAAAATGCGTTTTTAAATACAGCTTGCAAAGCTTCACAGCACCTGTCACTTGCAATAGCCAAACTAAATTCTTTACAAAGATCCATGTTCTTTTTTTTCGGACCATTTACAACACACCAAAACTTACGAGGGCTAGACTGTAGAAGAGAAGGAAGGGTATCGCTAAAGAAACTATGTTAAACAAGTGCATAAGCTTTTTTGTATTCTAATGTTGCGATGTAATAAGCCGCCCATCTCTCCGTGGTATCAGATGATGAAACGCTGCGGTAAAGTCGCTTTTTTTATTACGTAAGTGAAGTGCTGATGTGAACCACGGAGAGCGGAACGCCGTTCGAACAGTTCGCAAACGAACATAGCAATCTATAAGTGAATTAAACTTATTTTTGAACGATACCCAGTTCTCCTCCACAGTGTGATCAGCAGCACATGCAATGTATTTTTCTGTGAAAACTTCTAACTCAGCACATATGGATGCATAATCAGCTTTTGCACGATCTTTTATAACTTTGGTTGCGTGCATAGGACGCTGTGCACCTGGGAGCGGCCCGCGGTGTCACCTTAGGGTGACACCGCGGGCCGCTCCCACGTGGGGACAGTGAGACCTAGCCTAACCGCCGCATCGCAGGCTCTCTGGACAGCCCAAAGTTAATGCTGATATTCCGGGCTTTTGAGGGCCGAGCTCCAGTTCTCCTCTGTGAGGTCCTTATCCCCACGTAACGAGGGGCACCGCCAAAGCATGTGCTCTAAATCGCACGTTCCCCCGCAGCCAGGGCATTGTGAGCTGAAGTCATTTGGGAATCGTGCTCCAAAATTAAAATTCTATATGCACAGAGCTGGTCTGGCTCCTTCCCCTCGTTGCTCATGGTGTGGGCATGTACAAAAAATCCCCGACCTGCCCCCTCTTCTTCTACCACTTCCCGAGAGGCATGGGAGACTGTCCTCCTCAACTGCTCCTCGCTGCAGTCTCAAGGGACTCTGGTGAGACGGGCGCGAGTCGGGGCCTCGTCATGTGGTGTCCCGGACTAGGGACGCCGACCATGTAGCGGGGTCATGCTTTGGCCCCCCAAACTCTCTTTTTTTTCTTTTCACAATAAATGTTTTCATCTCTCTCTCTCTCTCATTTTGTAACAAGGCCGAAACAATCGAGCATTATATTTTTTATCATGCAACCTCTTCAATTCACTTGAGGAAAAAATATTCTCAAAGTGGTTTTTAATCGAATTGTATTGGATATCATTATGTCTAATATGCTCTCCTTGGGAGCCTCCTCATTAGGTTCATTGTCACCGGGATATATGTTCCGCTGATTCAACTTTTAGTTGAATCAGGGCGGTTTTGATCTCAAATCTCTAAATTAGCATCATTAATTTATTCTAACTATTCTATCATTCTTTATTCATACAATTCATATGTGATCACTTTTATCTACAAGTTATTCGTTTCTAGGCCAATCCCCCCAGAGTGGGTGTGAGCCATAAATATAGGCCTATCATCATCATCACCATCATGCTAGGCTTTCTTGGCCAATCCCCGAGAGTGGGTATGTGCCATAATATAGAGCAAAGAAACAATCAAACAAAGCTCGCGCGTCGCGGCTTCTCTTCGTCGGGTGGAGACTGGGCGGGCCCGACGTTCGTCTCCGCTGGTGTCCGAGTTGGCCCGTGGGAGGCGACGCCCGCAGCTGTCGCCCCCGCATCAGCAGGCCCCGACGTCAAGAGCGCCGCACAAATCGTCGGACGCGAGAGTGAGTCGCCTTCTCTTCAGCAAGTGCTCCCTTCTGATCCTCTTGGTCCTAAGAGTTTAGCGCAGACTTATGAAGACGGAGCAAGGCGAAGGGGGACGCACACAGGCGCTAGCGTCTGTCCGCCTTTCGTCTTGTTCCTGCCTTCATACGTTGCGCGCTAAACGCTTAGGACATGTCTTCTCTTCCTCGGACTTTAAAGGGTCCCTGATCCAATTTCTAAAAATTATGTAAACGCCTAGTCTTCAAGAGTGAATCACTCGCGCCATAATTTAAGCGATGCATTTGTACCAGCTGAGCTGTGGGTGATTATAGAGGTGACCCTCTGCCTTGGCCACGCTTTTCCTAAACTGCGGCGCGTGCTCAGGACTATGCTTCGAGTGTTTGTCCGCCGACGTGTGGAAGATTGCGGAGGCCAGGTTCCGTGATTGGTTGATCTCTAGAGATCCAAACACGCAGCTCTAGATGGTCTCCTGTGACGTCATTGGGGCGGCCAACCAGATCGGTCGCCATAGTGATGTCGCCCACCCGTAGCCCGTCCCAAATACACGGGTGGCTGAAAATTCAGTGTAGCCTTGCCGTTACGATCGGTAACGATAAGCATATTGAAAGAGAACTTATTGTTTGGCGAGTTGGTGTACATTCATAATTGTTTTTAAGGCGCGAAATAACACAACCACAAGAGAGGACGCAATCACAAGAGGCGCTCTGTCTCGTGTCCACTCTTGTAATTGTGTTGTTTTGCGCCTCAAAATCAATTATGAAGAATATTGAAAACCCCCAAACAATTGCACTTCACAAAAAGCGCTCTTCACGATTTGTTAGTTAACGAAGGAGTTGACGCCATACAGGCGTAGTGGGTTAGTACACAATCGTTAAAACCGTTTTCTGGCTTATTTTTCTCGAGCCTTGTCAGAGCATTGCTAACCTCTTTGAAAGCACCGCAATCTATGACTTCGAAATGCAGGAGAGCTGGAACAGAATATCGAGCAGATGCGGGCATCAAGTGGTTGTGCGGGTGTTACGTGAAGCCCAGCACGTAGCCTGAAGTATAGAGGTAATGCAGAGCATAATGGTCCAGCAGCCCCGCTAGTATGGCGCGTGTTGTAGTTTTGAACGTTCTCAATTCCAGCAACCGCTGGAATTGAGAACGAGCATCAATTCCAGCAACCGCTGACGATGGGCCGGCCAGTTTCCTTTTTGTGTCCCTAATTTTGTCTGACCTCTTTCCCGTTAATTCGAGTCACTGACAAACAAAGGCGTAATTTCGCGAGGAATCCGACGCTTGGTAAGGAACCCGCCGGCTGTGCTGACGGTGCCGGGTTTGATACCAAGTGTCGCATTATGAACTTGGTTCACCGGGCATGTACAACTGGATAAGTCCCGCTTTTGAGTGACAATAAAACCTCGCAATCGTTATGTCGTGTTGGGCAAATTAGCACTCCGGTCATATATATGGCGGCATGGACTCGTGTTCCTGTGCAGTGTGCGGTGGTGCCGCTAGGTGGCGTAGCGTGTCCAGGTGGAAGCGCGAGGAGCCCAGCTGCAGTACACGCTGTGTACATGACGCGATAAAACGGAAAGGCGTTTTGACGATGGCTGCATATATCCTGGTAATCCAATAATTAAAAAAAAGTGCTCCCTCAATGTTTCAACAGGTTGTTCCGCCAGTGCGAATTATTCGAAAAGTATGCGAAGTATATTTGGTATTTCCATGACGTACTATTCGATTCGGGTACCAAATTAATCGGAACACTATTCAATTTGTTGTTCGAAATTTCCGAATATTCGCACATGCCTACAGCGGCCGAACAAGGGATGTACTTCGAGGAAACGTTTCGACAAAAGTACCTTTTCAGGGGACATTGTCCAATGAGACATCCCGTTTTAACAGGGAAACTGTTGTAGCTCACCGTAGTTTGTGCGGTGTTGCAAAAAAAGCTACAGGTGGTTCTGGGCCACAGGAGTTGGACTAGCCCCACTACTCATTACAGCAGGTGCGAGCCTTAAACGAAAACTCTGCTCGGTGAAACTCTCTCTTTCACGTCCAACACGTGAAAGAAAGAAAGAAAGAAAGAAAGAAAGAAAGAAAGAAAGAAAGAAAGAAAGAAAGAAAGAAAGAAAGAAAGAAAGAAAGAAAGAAAGAAAGAAAGAAAGAAAGAAAGAAAGAAAGAAAGAAAGAAAGAAAGAAAGAAAGAAAGAAAGAAAGAGACAAAAATGAGAAACAGAGAAAGAAATCAGCCGATAGAAAAAAACGAGAAAGAGAAAAAATAGGCAGAAATAAACAGAATAAAAGCTTGAAAAGATAGAAAAACAAAAACAAAAAGACATAGCAAGAAAAAGACATGCAGAACATAGAAGCAAAAAGAGGGACAACATATAGAACGAAGCGGAGAGAAGAAAGGAAGAGAAATAAAGATAGAAAAGACAGAGAAAGGGAAAGAAAGAGAAAGCAATAGAGAGAGAAAGGAATGGAAAAATACAAAGATACAAAGAGGGATTCATGAAACAGAAGCCAGGGAGAAAGAAGAAAGAAAAAAATGAATAAAGAGAAAGAAGGCAACCCAGCTGCGCTGCTTCCATCAGGCTTGGTTATTGCTAGTGCGAAGTTGCCATAATTTTCGACAACGTGGGCACCTACTTCTTCATTTCATAAGCTTCGTGCAATATATGTAACAAATGAAAATGAAGCGACGGCGTGCTTTTCACAACGCCTCTGGTCTCCAGCCATGCTCGTACCTGCGGTCTCCAGCCATGTACACAGCGTGTACTGCAGCTGAGTTCCATGCTCCAGATGCTCGTTTCACACAGAAGGCAGAGTGGCCGAAGCAGGAAAGCGGGGAAACCTCCGCTCCAGGAGACTAAAGCGGGCAGAAAATGAGGTGGCGAGCAGGATCGCTCGGGTGACCGATTTTTTTGCCGCCCGCCGAAGCTCTCCGCTTTGCCGCAGCCAATGAGAACGCCATAAGGTGGTGGTGTGGCGGTGGCGCTGGTGTATCTCTGGTAGAAGCAGCGCCACAGGGATAGCGACACATGCGCAAAAGCGCGAGATTCCCAGCCTCAGCCGGCGGCGTGGACAGCCAAGAGAGCCGTGCTGTCTGAGCAGGTACGCGCACTCGCCGCCTCGCGGCAATGAAAACGCCGCTTGCCCCGCTTTGCCGCACCGCCTTCGGTGTGAACGAGCCTAAAAGGTGAGATGTAAGCGGTTCTTGTAATGCAATATCGGAGGTCCTCGGCCGCCATTATCGTCAAAAATCTGTGTAATGGCGAAACAGGTCACTCTGAGTAAAGTTGTGGCGCAGACTTTTCGCCCCCCGGCCCACGCCTTTGAAACCGCCACCTTGGCAGTTTCAAGGTTGTGCAAAGATCTAGACAACAGTTGTACATTTTCTTATACATTTCTGCCACTCATTTCCAGGAAATCAATTTGCATGTAAGGCACATGGTGAAGTATTTATCTCAATTATTCACCCAGATCATAATACATGACTAAAGTGGCCATACTTTCTGATTTAGGCGGGACATGTCCCGGGTTTGCGGCTGGTGTCCCGCTGTCCCGCCAACCTGCTTGCGGGACGGTGTTTTGTCCCGCTTTCTGCCGAAAGCTGGCTCGCAGTCGCGGTCAGCTAGGCCGGGAACCAAACCCCCCGTCGTTTACAATACTATACATGGCTGTGATCTGCCCTCTTTCTCTTTCTTTCGGTTTTTCATTCTTTCTGTTTTTATTTCTTTTTGTCTCAGTTTTTCAGTTGTCTCACTCATAGCAACGCAATCATGTGGCTCCCATAAATGCTTGTTCAGCTACTGCGCCGAGTGATTTCGACGCTCGACTTCGGACCATGGGTACCCGGCTTTCGATCTCACCTGGAAATTTTATTAGTTTGATTTAATTCTTCTTCTCCTCCTCTCCACTTCACATGTTTTTTCCTCCTTCTCTCCACTTCACCGAGCAGAGTTAACAATCGTCTGCTTCCTCCTTCCCAAGTCCTTGCCTCAACCAGCCTTAGCACTCCTCGTAGTACTAGGTTTTACTCTCTCCCACCCCAAGCTCCAACCTACTTCCCCACCGCTCTTCATCACTCTAGTTCGCTTCGCTCTCTCCATCTAATGTCTTTGCTTTCCCTCACACCTTCTGTACTCGGTAGTGGGGATTCGCCCAATTCCTGTGGCGCATGCACGCCAGACTTCTTGCGTGCACTACGTGGATTTACTACAAGCCTAAACCGCTCCGCTGATAAAGATGCCCTGCAAAACTTTTTCAGCAGAGTCAGAAAGCGCTGCCGATCGGTAGTCGAGGCTCCTGAGAACTCGCGAGCGATACATGATAACACAGTACGCAGCCTGGAATTTTCAATTAATTCTCAGTCAGCTATAAATCGTCTCCTCTTCTGTCTAAAAATGATGCATACACCCATATTCACGGCCATTCGCGCAGTACGCCGCCTGGAAATTTACATTTAATTCGCAAAGTCAGCTATAAATCGCTTCCTCTTCTTTCTCAATATGATGCCATACACCCAAATTACCGCACCATACACCCAAAGTCACGGCCATTGGCTGATTCGAGCATCATGAGCTTCATAGTCACCGTGGACGCCGCTGGAGGCCGCCACGCACGCTCTCCCACGATTACATTGAAAGTAAGCCACCCGTTTGAAGGAAAAAAAGAGAAAAAAGTGTTCAAGGTCATGACGTGCGCGTGTCGTAACTATTTTCCCCCCGCGTCCTCCCTCCTTGCTTAGCGTCCAGCACTATCGTTGGGTACAAAGCAAGAGAGGCAGCAATTACAGCGCGCGAAAAATCTCTAGCACCGTTTGTACTTGACTGGTTCTAAAAATGTTGGGGAGGTCGACTCGAGAGGCAATAAATTTCTTTAATGAAGCCATACCATGGTTACTTTGAGAAATGTTGCAGGGCCCCTTTAAAAGGGGAATTTTCAATTCTAGCTATATGACATGTTTTTCCTTCCATCATTCCGCAAACCTCGTCCCCCCATCTCCTCCCCGCCCCCCCTCCACCGTCCCGAGTTGGAGTCTGCGGAATATGGTCACTTTATACATGACCTAATTAACGACAGTCGCAGAAGTTCCCAGAAACAAAGATGAAACAAAATTTTCAAGAGATCCGCCAAAGCGACTGAAGAGTTTATACAGCGACTCGAAAACAAGTCTGCATTCCTTCGCATTAAGCGAAGAAAATCATTTAAATCATCAGGATAACGGACAACAAACCTTGCGCAAAATTTTACAAGCGGACTACGCGACTCACATTGAATGTTCAGTTTTCCAACTACGGCACTTCCTCTGTGTATACGTCAACATAAGCTCCAACCTTAACGGCACAGATTCTACCATGGTATATTCTGCTAATGGTGGATTCTACTCCAATCCTAGACGGACCCGTGAAACATTTTTCCAAGTAAATCTTCGAATGGGTTTACTAAGGGCGCTTATTGCCTCACGAATCGACTGCCACCATAATTTTTTTGAATCCGTTGGGTACGAATTGAATAAAAACCAGCGGGAAACCCGAAACACAGAGCTGGTTTTTATCCATTTCGACGTGCATCAACTAGCCCCAGTGCCTCTTGATTGAACAGCGCACACGAGACGACGACGAAGTAAAAGAAACACAGGACAGGCGCTGACTCGCAACTCAATCAAGATGAACGCATACCAACTCGCTCAAGCTTCCATTCTTATATAGCCCCAGTCCATGGTCTTGGTATCGTCGATTTCGAGCTGAGTTACAGGGATTTGTAGCAAGCTTTAAGCGCTTTCTTTCTCCTTTCGTACCAGTGAGAGTGCTGAAAGCTTCAGGCGGAGGGGCGGTGACAAGAGGGCAAGGCAAGAAGCTATACGGGTTCGTCAGCACTTCTCTCCTTCCTCGAACGTGCGAATTTTAGTGTGCTCGAGTACGTGTGCACGTGGCGGCATCCTGCGGCGGCCGCGTAACTATGCAGCTCACGATGCTCAAATCAGTGAATGCCTGTGGACATAATCAGAGAATGGCTGTGGACACTGTGTTTACGGCACGGTCTTTGGGTTTATGGCATCGTTTGTTGCGAGAAGAGGGAGCAATATATACGAGCTGACAACCTTTATACATTTCGCTTATCGCACACACTTTCTTTCTCAAATAGGGAGCTCTCGAACTTCATGAGATCACTGTCATGCCTAGAGCGTCGTGTCATTACAGTTCCCACAAGAAATACAGACATTTGGTTCGCACCTCGTTTCCGCACGACGCACGACCTTGTAGGCCAAGCCTTGGCCTACAACGTTACCACAACACTTAACGAGCACGAAAGTACGATCACCTGCAACAACAAACATTTACACTCGCATTTCTCCTCGCGTCATGGGCACATGCGCAACAAACTATTTTCATAGTGTATTTCATGTTTTAATAGTTTAGTCTAGTGTAAATACATTGTATCGTGTTACATCTTGTTATCTTGTGTTTTATTAGCGATACGTACGTATGTGTGTTCACGTAGATGTATATATGTGTGCTTTTAAGTGTATAGGTGTCAATGTATAATATGGTCTATGCACGGTGTACATTGATTTCTGAGACCCTTTTTTATTACACATTTATGATATGTATCCTAAATAATGAGTTCTGAAATCGTTTTTGAATTACTATGTATTGTTCATGTTTTCTTTTGTAATTGCATGTTATGTACCTTCATTCATTTCCGCACTACTGCCATGTGTATGTACAGGTCGCCAAGGCTAAAAGCCGTTTTCACGGCTTTTAGCCTTGGCGACCTTCCAGCTTTGTCTGGTAAATCAAAATTTGAATTTGAAATTTGAATATCTAGCTTACTTTGAGGATTAACCGTTTCTTTCCAACAGCCTATCTAGTAGCGCTAGTAAATATTTTTTGCGTATCTGTAATAACAATAACACGAAAGTGGGAATAAACTGTAAACCTGGAAAATTTAGCTTTAGTTTTAGAAGAAAACAACTGTCCACATATGTGGGCGCTGGGTAACACCAGTTACACTAGGTCCATCATCCTTCTTCATTGTACATGGTAACTTCGCATGCCGACAACTGTGTTTCAATCCATTCGTCACTATGATCATCACTACTTATTATATTCAACGTGTTCGTCATTAATATCACCATCATCATCATCATAAACGTTGACGCGCCGCTTGCCAACGGCTCAGATTCAACACCTTCATCATCATCGTTCATTGTCGCCACCATCAACGCGTTAATCCTCAAGTTCAACGCTTTCATCATCACCATCATTATCACCATTCAAGGCCCATTCGCTTGCCCACAGCTCTACTTCAACGTATTCATAATTATTTTTATCTTCGTTAATCATCATTACCAATGCGCTAATGCTTATGTTGAAACTGAATGATTTCGTCATCATGAGTAGCATTGTTCAAAAGGCCTTTGCTTGTTGATTGCTCTGCTTCAACGCGGAAAGCGGCGTTGCTCTCAAAATCAGAATATTGGCTTCCACAAATCAGCTCAAAAATTATGGCATGTATACCTGCGTCACTTAATCCACATCCCGAATAAAGCAAATAAGTTCTAAACATAACTTCCAGAAGACGTATTTAGCTGTAATACAAATAATGTTTTTTGTGCAGAGCCGCACGCAAGGAAAAGGGTCCTACTACCATTCGATGTTATATCAGCTTCTTACACGAAGCCGAATAATTTAAAACCCCTTACGAATTGAGACTGAACTTATCAAAATAAGTGCAGGCATACACCTCTACAAGCGACTTCAGAAGAACGTCATTGTTCTGCTCGCACGTACCACCGTTTATTCGCAGAAGTGGACACATATAGATGTTTTTATGAACTAATACCAACATTTCAAGAAGTATTTTAAAGCAATGCGGTGGCTAGCCTGATCCCACTACCTTGACATGTTTTGTCCACATATGTTGATGATAGGATACGAAGGGTTAATTGTAAATGCAACGCTGCGTGCTGCACTCTAATATTTGGCTCGCGTATTCTCAAGAGCCTCTACTGCGGGATCAGCAACGTTTTCTAACCATCACCAAGAAAATTTCAACAGCGCAGGAAACAAATCGTCAGGTCTGCGCGGAACACGTAGCACAGCCACAGCGAAAGCTAGAAGACCGACCTTTCTAGAGCTCGTTGTAGACTCTCTTGGGGCAACTACTACAAGTGCACATGCAAGGTACCCACCACGCCATATATCATCGTAACTTTGATGAAGTAGGGAACCATCTTCTATGACATTACTAGTCATTCTGCGGAGAAGCGCGGTACCCGCTGCACATATTTACAACGGAAGCTGTTATCCGATCAAAACGGCAGTGGCAGTGAGGTAACTAGCTGTCCGCCGCCGCCGGTGATCGTAACCGCTATCACGCGAAATAAGAAAAAACATGGCTGATCCCTCTGTCAGAGGAATCGGTATAACACGAAAGTGAAACGTGTATTCACATAAGTAGTTGAGCGTTTATTGTGCATTGTTTCGCCACATGGGAGAAGGAATGAATGCTGCAGCAACAAATTGTAATGTGACGTGAAGAACGGCAAGCAGCTCGAAGCATGCAGCGCGCACCTCAAGCAGAAAGGACGCACGAAATGAGCATACACAAGACGATCACGGACTAACTGTCCCAGCTCGACATTTAAAGCGCGCTGCTCTAACACAAAGACGCACGAAACGAACGCACAAGCATACACAGGACGAGCGCGAACAACTGCCACAATTATTACTTCGTTTGTAAGTGGCGCGCTCCATTCGTAAACGCGGCCGCTGCGGCGAAAGAAGCGACCTTCGTGCACTCTTTAACCACTACAACTTCAAAGCAAACTTGCGGTGGAAGCACAAGGCGTCCGAAGCGCCCGAATGCCCCGATCAGGAGATAAGCGCGCGCGCACCAGCGAAGACGCCCCGTGGAGGCGCACGCTCATGCCAGCGAGAGGCGCGACAACCTTTAGAGCGCGCGCTCCGTAACACCTTCGCGCCATCTCGCTAGTGATGACGAAAACGCGCTGAAGTCGAGGAGCTCTGAGGACCGCCAACGGTATATGGTGTGTATAAATAGCTTGCCGTCAGCAAACTGAGGAACGTACGTTCCCGTAGCCGAGTGGTTTCGCGCCGCGCGCTGCGGAGCGAGAGGTCGTAAGTTCGACGCCCGGCGACCCAACTTTTTCTTCTAATTTTTCTTTGATCTTATTATGTTAGTTTATAGTTTACAACGTCATATCCGTGACGGAAATACGTCAGAGGAGCCGTGGTGGACCCCGGCATAAAACACTTTCGTGTTAAAAATGAAATAAGAAAAAAAAACGTGGCATATCAACGAAGTGAATCATGACGAGTGGGCGAAGCACTGGGGATCGTTCTTACCGTAAATCACCCGTGACATTGCCCACTCGCGCATGTAAATGAGCGACAATGCGTGTGTACAGTATATACAATGTGTTTTCGCCGTTAAGCCGCCGCTTCCCGCCTGCTCAACAGCGGGGTAGCAGCTTGTTGTCGACGTTGCCGTTTTGCCTTTCGCGGGCGAGAGCGCGTTCACGATCGTTTTGATCCATGGCAGAAAGAGTATGTGTGGTTTGGAACGCGCTTCTTCTTCATCGTCATCAGTAGAGACCGGATTTCAGGCAAATGCCTATATTGTTCCTTGCGTTCCTATCGCGCCATTTTGATATGTGAGCATGAATTAGACGTTAAGAAGGGGATTTTATAGTGTTTTTATAGTGCCTATAAATGCCTATTTTTGGCGTTTGTGCCTAAATGCCTATAAGTGCCTATAAATGCCTATATTCAAAATTTCCACCTATATGAACGCTATTTAAGCTCAAATTTCACTCTAGAGTGTAGTTTGAAACCATTACGCATATTGCCGGGCAGCAACATTGACTGTTCAGAAACCTATGTGGTTCAACCTAGTCCTCTAGTTCAACCAACTTCCGGACACCAACCGCTAGCAGAAGTGAAATGGAATGTACCGTACAATGTACCGGCCACCATACACCACCACGCCGACATGACGCGAGCGCTTTGCAAATACGAAACCGAGGAGAGCCGTCAGGGAAAAGCAGTGTGAAGATCAAAAGAACAAAAAAACGTTATGTACACGCGGCTTTTGTTTTGTTTGTAGTTTACTTCTCTAGGTGTTTACCGATAGGGGAGAAATAAATTGAATTGAATTGAAAAATTGACCCTACGCGATTAGACACGGCTGATACGAGGCATCCTTCCCGTCTGGTCTTTTAAAGGTCTGACTATCTACTCCGGTGCTGCCCTGCTATTCTAATAAAAAAGCATGCCAATAAAAAAAAAGGAGACCCAGCAGTGTGTTGATTCGACGGTGGACACTTGACTCACCATGCTACAGAATAGGAGAGACTGTAGTCTGCGAACCATGCGGGAAAAAGGGCAGTTGTACGGCTATGTTCCACTGTTGGCACGTTTGTGCCATCATAAACAAGAAAATTTTAACAGCGGAATTGTTTAAGTCGTGCGTTGGTCCTTGACGGGTAAAAAGAAATTATCATCATCATGAACCGACACGTGTTCTCTTCAGGTCCTTCTTTCCCTTTATCATTTTCGTTATCTTCTGCTCCACTTTCAGAGCACGAGCACCGATTTTTCCGGCGTGGCCTACAATAACTCTGATGGGTGAGAGAACGAGTACAGAGAGAAAGAAAGGAAGAAAGATATAGAAACAAAGGGAAAGAGATATATCCTTGGCAAAAAAAAAATTCTTGGCGAGGTGGGATTTGAAACCGCGCACCCGCAATCTGAATGCGTGCATCGTAACCACTCGGCTATCCAGGCACGCTAGCCGAGGGGCATTTATAGAGCATAGAAGGACTGACAACTGGGCAAGTTGGTATGAATTCATACTAATGAAACGGCGCCACAATGTGTGTCGTGTTCCCTTTTTTTCGTGTGCTTTCGTCTTCCCATTGTGGCGCCGTTTCATTAGTATGAATTTATAGAGCAGTATGCCAAAGGGGTGAGAAAGGAAAGTGGGGTTGAGGAGAGTGGTGTAAGCTAGCAAAATAGGGAAAGGAGGAGGGGAGAGAGTGAAACACGGGCTAGAAAGAAAGTGATAGAGAATAGGAGAGAAATAAAAAGAAGAAAGAGAAAAAAAACGAGAAATATAAAGCAATATATACACAGAGAAAGAAAGACAGAAATAACAGAGGGATGACAGCAAAAGAAAGAGATGAAAAAAACACAAAAAGAAATAAACAGAAACAATGAAGGCCGCCCATCTCCGCGGTTCCTTCAGGCTTGGGACTCATAGTGCGACGCATGCTTTATTTTTTTTTTATTTCCCGTCGTGAATAGGTAACTCATGTCTATGTTTTGAAACTATTTGCGTTTATTTAAAAATTTATTGTGCCAGAATTTGCGAACTTGGAGGCCTAAAACGTGTTTTGCCTGCCTATTTTTGGCGCCTAAAACGCGATTTTTTAGTGCCTAGAAATCCGGCCTCTAGGCATCAGCGTCATCGTTATGACGTATAGTGGGTACATTCCATGTGCTGTGCCGTGATGGCAGCGTCATCGTCATCGCACTAGCATGGCTACACCGGGGAGTTATGGACAAGCCTCGGCCTTAAGGAGCTGCGCCCCTAAAAATTTAGAATCATCATGAACCATGCATTAACACCTCTGACTGCACGTAAGGTATCGTGCCCTCAGCCTCGCTTTTTAAGATGAAGTGATAGCGTCAACCTGGGTGCCAGGTCCCACCGATGGTGGCTGCTATTAAGCAGTCACTCTGTGGTAAGCAGCCACTCTGTGTTCTGTGCCGTGGCTCTTGTGACAGTTATGGTGTTTGAGGCTCTTATATATTACAGCGAAAGCTGTTTTGAGATCACAACAAAAGCCGATTTTGGCGCCGTAGTTATACGCCACTGCAAACGCTTGTATCTGTAGCCGCTATCGCGAGAAATAAGAAAAATGTAATTAGAAAAACTTCTAGGAAGGGAGGGAATTTGAACCCGGGCCCTCTGCATGGCATTCGAGTATCCACACGCATGACACCGCGATAACGTACACCACGTTGTCGACAAACGGTACGAACGAGTCGCTGTGCTTGATTTGGCAGCCGTCTTTTCTTGTGTTAGCGGAGGACGTTAGTTTGCACAGTTTCTGCAGCTTCTGGGGCGCGGAAAAGACAACTTTCACACCAGCACCTCGCCCTATCTTTTTAAGGCGGTGCGAAACTTTGCTGTAAGTAAGGGACCACTGCCACCTTAGCTGTCTTCTCATCCTTGTCGCGGCGGTCAGCGCTTGTTTCTGCCAGCTCTCTCTTCGTGCATTCGTGTTTTTTCCCGTGCTGTTGAAACTTTTTTGATCATGAACTACAAACTCGCCCAGACACTCACGTTTCTAACCATGCTGAATAAGTATTGCATGGCACCTTTAACGACACAGATACTGTAGGTACGGATTCGCTTCTTTAAGCGCGTGATCGACAGCAATGGCGTACAATTGTGTGTAAACGGAAATGCTGGCTATAGCCTCATATGGTTCTCCAAAGATGAAGACAGCTATGTGGCTGTAGTTCGCAGAGATCAGAGGCGCGTTCCTAATAGATACTGCCATTTGCATATTTCCAGCTTTATTCTTCCGCAGAACTTTTCCGTTATATTGATCCCAAATTTGAACTCCTAGGTCTGTGTAGGCAAGCATCCCGGGTTTCCTCTTGTCGACACAGGAGCAGCAGAAATGACTTGAGCTCGCTACAGGCACCGCTCTCTAACTCAGCACAAAATCAACCCGCCGCTCTTTCGACCAGCCTGCACCGTTAAAGATGGCCGCCCCACCGCCTCCCCTGAGGGGGACCGCCTCCGGCTCCACCACTAGGTCACCAAGGTGCACCTCCTGCCCCTTTGCCACCAGGTCATCAAGGTGCACCTCCTGCTCCTTTACCACCAGGTCACCCAGGTGCACCTCCTGCTCCTTTACCACCAAGTCACCCAGGTAGGTGCACCTCCTGGTACTTTGCCACCTCGTTACCCGGGAGCACCTCCTGCTCCTTTACCACCAGGTCACCCGGTGGAAGCGCCTCCTGATCCTTTACCACCAGGTCACCCGGAAGTACCTCCGGCTGCTCCACCAGGCCACCCAGGTGCGCCTTTCCCTGTGGCACCAACGCCCACAGCTGAACCATCGCTGCTTCAGGCACCACCGCCCCATGATGCCGCACCACCACCTCCAGCTGCTGCACCGCCGCCTTCTGCATATCAACCTGTGGCACCGAGGGCCCCTGCACAGCAAGCCCATCCTGCGGCGCCGAAGGAGTACACCGCGCAGACAGCTGGCCAGATACCCGGCACGTGCGCGGTAGCAACGGTCAAGGGCGCGCATTCCGAGCCGTTCAAGAGAGAATATGTTACAGTTGTAAAGGCGTACGAGCAGCAAGTGGGTGCAAACATCGTGCGCGCCAGGATGTTCATCGAGAGTTTACCGACGAACCGCAGCGTTTCCTCTGCGGGAATGCTACCCGGGATGGTTCCGGGAATGGCACTGCCAGGAATGCAGTGCGGCTCCAATATGGGGATGGGCATGGGAGCCTGCGGACCTGCTGGATTCGGCCGACAGATGTCTATGGGTGGTGGCTGCAGTGCCTCTGCGTTGGGGATCCAACGAAGCCGCGAAGGCGTCAATAATATGAACTCTGGCGGAGGAGTGGATTTCGCGGGAATGGCCGAGATGGGACCCGAAGTTCGGAGGCTGCTGGATATGGGAAGCCAGATTGACCAGATAATGGACATGACCCGTAGGGCCGAGGTGTCTCCGATAATCATGAGATCGGATACTGCCGGGAGTTATGGCGGTCCCGCCACGTGCTTCGGAGGGCCACCATCAATAATGGCGGGTGGTGGTTTCGACATGCCGATTGCAAGCGGCTGCGGCGGACCTATGATGCCACCCTACGGCGCGCGAACGCCTGGTATGGCGAGCGCTTATAGCGCCGATAGTTTCCTGGGGGGGGATACGGAAGGCTTTATATGGATCCTCGGATGTCCGGTTCCACCGGCTGGCTGAGAGACGGTCCGAGGGAATACGGAAGGCGAACATTGTCGAGGGAGAACGCCAGGCCTCCGAGGAACGACTACACCGAGCACCGCAGGCCGCCGCCCAAGCACTCTATGAGCAGGGCATCAGACCTGCTACAGAAGATAAAGGAGGACATCGACGAGCATCGTGCCGAGACAGTGCTGGAGAAAATTCGCAGGGATATTACCATGGACGTTGACGATGGCGTATGCTGTGCGGCTACAGCCATGAGGAAAAGCCTACCACCGGAGAGGGGCAAGACGTCGTCACGCACTCTCCGGAAACCGTACGACGACCAAGACTACGAGGAGAGGCGATTGCCAAGACCGAGGCGAAGAACCTCGCGACACCACGAGTCCTCATCGTCTTCCTCTTCATCGTCTTCGTCTCACGGCAAGCTTCGCAGAAAGCGTTCGCGCAAGTCCAAGCACGGCAAGGGCAAACGCCGCCAGTCGAAAGGAAAGAAGAGGAGGGAACCTGCGCCCGCAAAGAACGGCTCGTCATCGTCGTCCTCATCGTCTTCATCGGGACGACGCTTGCCCCGAAGCAAAGGCGGCAAGTCTATCGAGTTCGTCAGGCAGGTCACCGAGCGGTTGAGTTCGGAGTCTCCCGTTGACGAAGACCCCGCAGCAACCGCGGATGAATTCCGCCAGCAGTACTTGCTGATCGCGCAACCAGGAAGCCGCGTCGCGATGAACGAGCCCGGGGTTCGCATGTCGGGCTGCCCCGTCCTCAACGCATTGGCCATCGGCTCCAGGGAGCAAGCCGCGATGCGGACGCAGTCGAGGGCCTTCGAAGGCGGCGTGTACAGGTACGGGACAGATAGACAGCCGTCGTCGATGTCGGCGGGCGGCGCGTTGTACCGCTACGAGAGCCAGCCAGAGGATTTCAAGCGGGAGTAAAGCCTTCGCCCTCGCACGATACTGCACATTCGACTCGATTTCTCAACAGAATGCAAGAACAAATTAAAAGGTGAGTATTCGCTATCACAAATTAAGTATATGCAATAACAGCTTGCTTCGGTGACGCCGATGCTTGAAAGCCAGAGCACCGTGCGTACGTGCTACAAAACGTTATGCATATATGTAAATGGCCACGACGCTATTCGGGTCATTTTTAAATTTCAGCGAAGTCGCCAAATTGTGGAGACTGATTGACCAATAGGGTTCCTGTGGTGCCTATTCACGGTGGAATATGTATTTCAGGATATGGCAGAATTCGTAGGAATAATATAATGATGGTTTCTTGGAAGCACAACGTAAGTCCCGCTGCGGTGGTTTTTTGTATTTATGAAACCGGCAATGAGAAATTAACTCAGCACTGTGACATCTAAAGTCTGTCTTTTAATTGACAATAAAGGCATATCGATTCGGTGCTCTACAGCGCGCAAAACGCACACACGGACAGAACACAAGCGACGACGAAGAGCGCTGAATTCGAAAGTACCCTTAGTACTAGCAAAAAATTGATTAAAGTTCGAGTTTGGTTTGTTGGTACATTATTCTGGTGCACTACAGCGAGAAAAACACACGCACGGTCGGAACAGAAACCACGCCGGCGCTCGTCATCGTCGTTTGTGTTTTATCCGTGTGTGTGTGTGTTTTTTTTTTGCGCTGTGGTGCACCAGAAAAAGTCAGTTTCACCGCTAAGGGTGAAGGAATGAATGCGATAGCAACAAATTGTAATGTTATACGAAGTGAGGCTGGCAGCTAACTCTTCTGGATCCGGTCCCCCCGCAGCTCTACAAAACGCTGGTTTAAGAGAGTACGGGCGCTCCAGGGACTCTTCACACATTTTCGTCGTGTTGAGAGCGCTGCATGTAGAAGGGTATACCGGAGATAGCGAGTTAACGAGCGCGCCAGCGACGACCGCGTTCGTAAAATCAAAGGTCGCTCGAGGGACCCCCCCCCCCCCCCATCGTCGCGTCTTTGAACGCTCGCGAAAGACGTGCGGGGCGTTTCCTCTCTGCTTGAGCATTCTACGGCTGGTCTAACATGCGGGGGGGGGATCTTATCGCACGCGCCTCGAAGCGACGGAGATGGGCCGGCTCGTTTGAGCTCCGCTTCAGCCGCGTTCGTCGCTCCCGCTCGCGCGATTACCCGCGGGTAGAACGTACGATGCGCTGGGGGGATCTTATCGATTTGGACTTTATACGCGACTGACGGCGACGGCAACGGCTACGGCGACTGGAAAAACCCGTCGAGGCTGTCCATATAATTGCTATCGCAATAAAATTTACCAACAAGCTCAACTCGCCACTTTAATCAAAGGCATATAGAATCCGTTTAATTTTAACGGGTTTAAACCGCGATGTTGAAAGCTCAAGTGAGAAGGGACGGCTGAAAAGAAAGCGGGACAGGTGCCGACTCGCAAGTAAGTTTAATCACATATGACCGGAAAATCTATACGGTGGGAACCATTTGTATGAGTGCCTGGTGCACGATTTTGCCTTGTAACTTTGCATAACTACCGCAAGCAGTTTACTGCAAGAATAGTAGTTAGAGGTCCATAGATACCACGCACAAAGTGTTCGATCAAATTGAAACCAAGATCAGGACAGGGGTCTTCTCAGTGGATCGCTGTATGGACATCCTCGGCCTCAGTAGTGCTAAGGCGTAATAGCGAGTAGTAATGAAGCTCAGTCCTGCTCTCAACTCTCAATTTTGTTTGCCGTAGGACAAGAACCGTGTCAGCAGCGGAGTGAGGGGGTAGCGTACCGGCGCCGAAGCCATGCAGTGGAGATGGTGAATACCGGCGTCCATACACATTTGAATCGCGCCCACTTCGGTATCGCGGTTGTTCTGGCGCTTGCAGCCGCACGAGGCTGCCCGTTGAAGGAAGACAATAAAAATTTCCTCATGCCTACAGAGCTTGCCTATTTATCAAGTCAAGCGGAATCACCTGCAATTGTCCTAGCTTTACGGTAATTGCCGCTATCTATAATAGAAGCAGTCATGTCTCACAGACTATCTTTTCTTCATTAAATGCACCTAATTCGTCAAACACCTTTGCAGCATTTTCTTGTCCTGCGCAAGATATTTAGGTGTTGTTCGTTTGGTGTTTGTACCAGGTCACGAAGATATAACTCTCGATGCATTTGCGGATACATCCGCAGTAGCATCACGTGATGGTGCCATTATTTCTATATTGCCGAAGTCGGCGTTTGTCTCTGCGGTGCGATGGGAAAGGATTGCCACGTCAGATATATTTGCTTAATCTCTTTTGTCAACAACCTTAATTATCCTCGGAAAAATTAATGGTGCTCCACTAGAAGGGCAGAAATATCAATTACCAGATTACGATGCCGAGTTCCCTAACGGACTTTTACCTGCACAGGTCCGGTCTAATACAGTCACCTTCATGCACTTCAAAGACGGGGTACCAGCGAGTACACATAAACACGTGCACAAGAAGCAGGCGGTACACACGGACGAACGCTGGACTTTCAACTGTGCTTTATTTGAAATCACATTGTCGCACCTCTCACACATGCGCATTCCGTTACTTCCCACGACACGTGACACTTGAAACTCATTTTCCTGCTAGATAGGCACACTCGTTTGACGTCTCAGACAGGGACGTATCGCTGGCACAGTTATCCTTATGATTTACAATTTGAAATGCCTCTAAAATCTCCCGCTGATATCTAGTCTTTCCCCTACCTAAAATGGTCGTGCGATCGAACATCGGCTTACAAGATTTGCATTTCATGCAACTGCGGCAGTGAACAGACAAATTGCTTCCCAGGTCCCCGCTCAAAGATGTATTGTCTTTTTACAACCGCTTATTTACACACCTTCCCGTCTGCCCAATATAGACTTTGCCGCTCGCCAGTGGAACGCAGTAAATAACACCAGTCTTGCACTCAACAAAGGGTTTCATGTGCTTAACTTGACAGGCCTCTTTTCTTTTCCCTTCGTTACCTATCCTCCCACACAAGCTCGCCATTTTGTGTGGTGCGGAAAAAACCACGCTGAGGCCTTGCTTTTCCGCCACTTTCTTAATATTGTGAGATACTTTATGAATGTAAGGCATGACTTCTAAATCACTGATATTTTTCGAAGTCTTTAAGACCTTCCACTTTCTTCAGTCTAACTTCCTCCACAGACCTAATAACCGAGAAGGGAAAACCTGCAGTTACCAACCTCTCGATTTGCTGCTTCAGTCTACAGGCCAACCTGTGGGAGCAGCTCTTTTGCACAGCGTCCATGAGGTGTCCGAGCGCTATGCTCCTCTTGACCAACTTCGACTGGTTGGATTCATTGGCATTAGTGCCTTCTTTGTTCGGGGTGAAAAGATCCAGCAAATGTGGTCAATGTCATGAAACATTAGTTGTAAGTCAAGAAACCTTATGGTTTTGTCTAGTGGTAGTTCGCAGGCATAACTTAACCCTCGAGAACAATTCCTAAAAAAATATCCCCTATTGTCTCCAGGTAAAAGCCTTATAAAAACCAGGAACTCGTCCACATACCTAAGAACGCGGATCACACGTTCGTTGTCCAAAGAAACGCAAATGAGGTTGTCAATTTTGGCCAGAAATATGTTGCATAACACCGGTGCAACGCTAGACCCGATAGATATTGCTTTCTTTTGTACAAATACACTACCCATAAATTCGACCATGGGTGGACTCCAGGTAACAGGACAAACCTCAAAAAATGCGCCAATGCTCATGCCTACTTGGTTATGAAACCGAACAATTCCACTAAGTTCGATGACTTCGCGCACGGCTATGTACATCATCGTGCGGAATTGAGTTAATAAAGGAAGGTTCTCTATTTCCAAGAAAAACGCGCTGTTAACTCCAGGTAGGCCTTTCCTCATCATGTCAATCAAGTCCGCTGAATTGCGAAGGGCAAACGGTTCCACTGGCTTCAAAGAGTTCAGATGATGCTGAAGGACGGTGCTCAGTTTTTAACAAGAAAGTATTTTATGCCAGGGTACACCAAGACAGTTAAGTATTTCCGTCACGGAAATGACGTCGAAAAAAATACACATGATCACAAGACAAAAGTTCAATCAACAAGAGTCGAACCTACGACCTCTTGTTCCGCCACAAGCGATGCCGGGCACCCTATCCACTGCGCCATGGTCCCATACCCTGAATGCTTTACAAACGCGTCTTTTACATCTACCACTGTCCTCTCACGGTGGTCTTGCTTTAGTGAAGTAATGCGTCATAACCGTGAAATCTACGATTAGTTCCTTGAAAGCCTCGTTGCTACGCGTCCGTCCTATTCAGCACGTTTCGCATTGGAAAATTGGAATTTTCTCGACGCATTACCACACTTCCAGGTGGCGAGGTTACCCCGAGCGTCGACCTCGCTCGTAGGATCCATCCACTCCAAAAATAGCTCTGCGACGCGAGAGTGTTTTGAGTTGGCCGTAAGTCCGCATTCCCTACTTACGCTCGCCCCGCCAAAAATCGCAGCCTGCCAAAGGGGACGACACTACGCGCATTGTGTTTCCTTCTGGTCGGGCAGTGTGTTCAATAACTCTAAAATTCCTCGAGTAGGCGACCTTAGCCCAAGTTAGGCGTCCAATCAGTGACGCTCTTCAGGCTGTCACACCACTTTCTCTGATTCCGCTCTCAGCGTACAGCGACCACAAGCATCTATGACCACAAGCATTGAGGGTTTGTTAATTCATTGATCATGGACGTTAGTCGTCGGGATACAGATCTACCACCAATCGTCAACGTGGATGCACCCACGTTAAACGCTGCTATAACTGTCAAACACCAATAGACATTGTGCAAACTCCCTTATATCAATGTACAGAAAAAATTCAACTACTTATATAAGGACACGTTTCACTTTCGTGTTTTACCGATTCCTATGACCGAGGGATCAAGCCGATGCCAGGATCTGCTATCCGTCACAATAGCTTTTAGTGGGCAGTCCCGCTTGTGAGTCTTCTCCATGAAGAAGACTTGGAGCCTGTCACTACTGCACTTTGCCGCTGCCTTAGCTAACATTTCCTGGTTGCAATTCTCAAGCATTCTCACTGCGTTCCGTTTTACTTGGCTCGGTTTTACTGAAACGGGTTTAAAGTGTTTTTCCATAGCCTTACAGGCCCGTTCAATGAAGCGGTCTGTACGCTGAACCACAAATCACCTCTCTTTGACTGTAGTTGCGTTAAATTATTGACGGAAATGGTCCACCACCGGCTGAAAACTATCCTTGCTTGCGTCCTGCAATTGGTCGCGAGTGCGCATGAGGCAATCTAGAGCCTCCGACAAACAACGGTCCTTTTCCTGCGAAGGGGCTCTGTTTTGCCGCAGCTCGAACCTTAGCAAGCAACTCGTGCTTCTAAGGTTTGAGTAGCAAACTGTAGCAAGCAACAGTTTCACCTCAATGGCGAAGCAATGAATGTGATAGCAAGAAATTGGAATGTCACATGAAGGTCGACGAGCAGCTTGATACTTGCAGCTTCCCGCGGAAGCACAAAGAAGCTCGCTCGAGAAGGACGCGCTGGTATACACAGGACAAGCGTGAACTAACAACTGTCACAGTTACGCCTTTGTGTTCGAAACATGCGCTGCATGCACGTGTCGAGAACACAGCATCCGACGCTCGTAGACATAGGCGTGCACATGAGGGGGGGGCAGAGGGGGCGCCCCCCCCCCCCCCCAGTCACCTAAGAAAGGGGGCTGCAAAGTCTACCCCACCATACATTGACTTAATAGGGAAGAGGGGCGCTGCGACGAGCCTTCGCCCCCCCCCCCCCCCCCCCCTGAAGGGGAACCCTGCGCACGCTTGTGCTCGTAGATATATCTTCTTTTAAAGCGTGGCGCGCGGATTGACCCATCTGCGTCTCCTGCCCCGTGGTGGCGTCTGACGAAAGGTGTGGGTAATATCACTGGAACAGGGAAAGTACCCCGACCGTCCGGCCCACCGCCATATATGGTCCAGCGCGGCTGAAGCGGCGGCGCAGCAGTGTTGATTTTACGCGCAGTAACGCATGTTTTACACATTGCGTGCGCTTCTACAGCCCCGAATGAAGCATACCGTTGTTTTTTTTTTTTTTTTTTTTTTTTTTTTTTTTTTTTTTTTTTTTTTTTTGAAGCTCCTTAGTCTTCCACCATGTCCGTTGTCGCCGTCGTCGTAGCTCCCCGTCGGACCGAAGCACAGGTGTTACATATAGCATACATAGCGCATTCATAGCGCGCATATATGTTTAAAATAGACCGTACTCTGTCCGTGCATCTGTTTGTTCGTCCGTCCGTCCGTCCGTCCGTCCGAGCATCTGTCCGTTCGTGCATCCGTTCGTCCGTGCATCTGTCCGTGTGTCCGTCCGGCCATGCATCCGTCCGTCCTTCCGTGCGTCCGTCCGTGCATCTGTCTATCCGTACATCCGTACGCTCATCCGTCCGTACATCTGTCCGTTCGTCCGTCCTTCCGTCCATGCATCCGTTCGTCCGTCCGCCCGTCCGTGCATCTGTCCGTCTGTCCGTGCGTGCGTCCGTCCTTGCATCCATCCATCCGTCCGTCCGTCCGAGCATCTGTCCGTCCGTGCATCCGTTCGTCCGTGCGTGCGTCCGTCATTTCCGTTCGTCCGTGCATCTGTCTGTCCGTCCGTCCATCCGTCCGTGCATCTACGCGCCCGTCCGTGCGTGCGTCCTTACATCAATGGACGGACGGACGGACGGACAGATGGATTTCAGACATTGTTTATATCGTTTATCATTTCATCAATGGAGCTTCGCTCCATTATCAGTATTCACTTCGTGGATCAGCTGCCGATTTTTAACTGACTACGAATGAAATAGCGGCAATTTTATTTGCCTATATACACGCGCATGCACGGCAATTTTTAACTGGAATACGAATGAAATAGCGGTAGTTTAAATTGCCTACACGCGCATGCACGCGTACTAACATGATAAAGAAATGTAAATTCGTCATACGGATATATCTCGTTGTAGAAATTTTTGCATATATCCATTTAATCAAACGGCCGCGAGCGCGCCGAGACACTAGCGAGGCGAGCGAGCTGGACCCTTTATGTGGCGAAGCCCGCAAAGAGCGCGGCGGCGAGAGAAAACGAACGCGGTACTTTCCTCGTTCCAGTGACTTTAGGGGGGGGGGGGGGGGTGTCCTTTTTTCTTTTCGTTCTACATCACGAGCGGGTAAGAAAGAGGCCCCTTTTTCATGTGCGTCTCAAGGGCAGCTTTAAAATTGACACAAAATGTAAGAGCGTTCAGTGATAGAACAAATGCTCAATCTTCTGCGAGATCTGCCTACCGCCAGCGATAAATGGTGTCTATAAATAGCTTGCCGTTATTATGCCGGCGCAAGCATGGCGTGTCGCTCAGTGGTCTAACGTAGCGCGTTGCGGAGCGAGGGGTCGTTGGTTCGAACCCTCGGTCGGGTGCCTTGAAATTTTTTTTCCTCTTCTTTATTTTTCTTGGTGCCTTCCTTTTAGATATATATATATATATATATATATATATATATATATATATATATATATATATATATATAGTACGTCACCTCTGATCATTCAAACCCAGCACCTCCACCACTTGTTAGGATGTTTATTAGCAAAGATTGCAGGAGAACTGGCAGCGGTCAGCAGCGTTCAGCCAAGCGCAGCAGCCACGAGCTCATGCCGATGGTGACGACACTGAGACACAGAACAATGCCGCTGAAGCCAATTCTTCTTCTTCACTACAATATATATATATATATATATATATATATATATATATATATATATATATATATATATATATATATATATATCGATACATATCCGGGGCATGACGGCGACGGCCAATATCTGCTGAGAGTGTCCATATGATTGGTATCGCAGAAAAGACTTCTAGACGAACCCCTTCGAAATTTATCCCTTCCGCTGGTTCTTTCCTTTGGTGCTACCGAAAGGGGTTTAACCACAGGAACGTCTGCGATGCCGTCTGTGATTTCCTACACGCGACAAAACGAACTGAACCTTAAGTTTATCTAATTTCGCTACTTTTCAACCGTCTGAACTTTTCTTTATTTTCCCCTGATTACACCAATGAGTTACTTTGTAAAGTATCCATTTTTAAACACGTTCAAATTATAACACAATTTTATTTCTAAAATAAGGTACCTCTCGTTTCATGGCCGATGCGCCGCGGTAATTTGCGCCTGATTACAGAGGAACAACCAACCAATCAACCAACCTTTCCTCGGGCAAACGTCGTGGCGAAGACCGCTCTCTGTGCGGTATTCGCAATACCCATAGACTGTCGCGCCGCCAAGCGGAATTCAGGAACGTCCTCTCGAGGAGGGTCAGTGTGCGATACTGGCAGCAGTACGCAGTCGCTCCCTTATTCGGCTGTGCTAGCCTCGGTGTTAACGCATCAGAAAGAAATGAACACTACGACTTTGGGTACTTCCTGCATCAGTGAAGAAATCGGGTCCTCTGTGGCACAACAAATCTGATTCGTCCTTGCGAGACACCAAGTTTTCGTCAAAATACGCGGGAACTCACGTTATCAACGATAGCCCACAGCGTACACATATCGGCTTCGCTAGGTTTACTTTAGCCATGTAGGTTAAATGTTATCTGAACTTCTCAGTGGAAACTCACCCTGTTTCACTTGCATATATCATTCGTCAGTGCTTTCGCATGGCATGAATACCATAACATTGTACGCGGGAAGTCGCGCGGGCTCGCGATGTGCTCTTCTATAAGTGCAGAGACCTGGGCTCGTTGGTTGTACATGATTAGAACACAGCGCGAAAAAGCACAGGAACACACAGAAAGGGAACGCACACAGCGCTCTGAGCGTTCCCTCTGTGTACCCTGAGCTTTTTCGCGCTGTTTTCTATTCTGTAACTGAGCAATCTCAAACTGGCGATTCACCTTTGCCAGGAAAGTGCTGTTATGAATCGTGCGAGCGACGTTTCTGTCATTCGATGATGCACTCGTTTCACGATAGAGAATGCCGTCCTTCGCCTATGTCGCTTTCAGTGCTGCGCCGCCTGTCTTTGTACCTTTGTTGATAGGTAGCAGCACACTGCAAGCCATTAGCCTGTTGACCGGTTTGGGAGCCAAATGGCAGAATGATCTCCGCGCCCAGGCAGGCGTCTATCTGATTGTAAACATGGTGATACGGAGTGGTCGAAGTCGTTCGGCGGGAAAATTCTTCAGATTGCTTTCAGCAGTGGTGTCGAAAGAAACCATCTTGACGACTAGGATTTCTCATTGGACGTAGAAGGCTGTGAAAGCACCGAGAATGACAGCGACAAAGAACGATCTAGCTCACGAGGAGCGAGTTGCACTTCACGTCCCCTCGTGCTTCCTTAACCCCCGTTTGTTCCCTGGACCCACACTGCTCTCTTCGTGTCTCTTAAGATTACTCCTATCATTTTTGTTTCCATCGCTCGCTGCGTCGTCCTGAATTTACGTTGAACTCTCTTTGTAAGTTTCCAGGTTTCCGCTCCGTAGGTAAGTACCGGTAAGATGCAGCTGTTATATACCTTCCTCTTGAGGGATAGTGGTAGACTACCATTCATGATTTGATAATGCTTGCCGAATGAGCCCCATCCCATCCTTATTCTTCTAGTTATTTCACTCTCATGGTTCGGCACCGCGGCTACTTCCTGTCCTAAGTAGACGTACTCCTTTTACAACTTCCAGTGTCTCGCCACCTATCGCAAAACGCTGTTCTCTGCCGAGATTGTCCCACATTACTTTAAAGTAGTTTTATGCATATTAATTTTCAGACCTACTCTCCTGCTTTCCTTATCCAGTTCAGTATTTATGAGCTCTAATTCGTCCCCCCGAGTTACTCATCAATGGAGTGTCATCAGCGAATCGCAGGTTACTAAGATACTCTCCATTAACTCTTATCCCTAACTCTTTCCAATCTAGGGCCCTAAAAACCTCCTGTAAACACGCGGTGAATAGCATTGGAGAGATCGTGTTTCCCTGCCTTACGCCCTTCTTTATTGGGATTCTGTCACTTTCTTTATGGAGGACTATGGTGGCTCTGGATCCGCTGTAGATTTCTTCCAGTATGTTTATATAGGCTTCGTCGATGCCTTTATTCCGCAGTGCCTGCATGACTGCTGATGTCTCCACCGAATGAAATGCCTTCTCGTAATCTATGAACGCTATGTATAGGGGTTGGTTGTATTCCGCGCATTTGTCTATCGCCTGATTGATAGTATGAATATGGTCTATTATTGAGAAGCCTGTGCGAAATATCCACTTACAGAAGTCAAGACTTCTGCCTGTATCAATATCCACTTACAGAAGTCAGACGCCTTTGAAAACATCTATCTTCCAACTGCTGATGCAGGTGAACGAGGTAGGGGGGAAGTTCTCTGCTCTTGAGTACATGCCAAACACTACTGCTGCCAACGCCGGTCTCAACTCACGTCGCGCACGCTTCGCGTGGGGTTGGGCGGCGATGAAATCAAGAAAGTCTCTTCTAAGAGACTCATTCACACCCTTTGTGCGCTGACGCGGCTTTCAGAACTTGCCTGTCTCCTCGAGAGTTTCGTAACTTCGCACCATTGTCGAACTATTTATCGGAATTTCGGGGTGCCAGCTGCGAAATAATCTTGCCGCTTCTCTCCTGTTTCCGTTTGCTTTGGTGAGGGCGAGAATCATATTCGCACGCTCTTCATTACTAAAACGCATCGTTCCAGACCCTGCTTTCCCCTTGTCGAAGCGTGTCCAATAAAGAACGGCGCACCACATATTCACATCGTGCTTTTTATATCGTTCCTTCATAATGTCATCCTCTCCCCCTCCATCATGTTTATCGTTGGGCCGAAAAGAAAAAAAAAGCCAGTGCTGCGTCGGATGCTGCCTCCCATCTATATCGCATTCGCACGTGGCGGCGTTTTTTCGCAGAAGTTTCTTTCTTTGTTCTTTTTTTTTGTAACGGTACCATCTTACTATCATTGAACGTCCGTCGTATTTGCCGATAGCCTATTCAAGCGACCTTCGTGCGTGAGCAGCCTTTGATAATTCGTTGAACTTATGTTGAATTACACTGGGAGATCCGGAGCAGCCGCCTAAAACTTGGAGCGAGCACTCGGATTTCACCAAGCAAAATCTGCCACTGGAACACGCGAATGCTCCGCGTGTGGTCCTTCCGGAAGTTGTTTATGCATACATCGCGGAAACTCTTTCTGCTTCGCTCTGTGCGTTTCTATGTGTCGCCGCTACAAAGCGCGCATTTCCACCACGCAATTTAGTAAGCAGGCGTGCCACTTCCTTCTGTTGCGCTAACAAATATGGACGAGCACATTGAAATCACTTCTTCGACATGGCCGACTTCTTCGACGTAGCCGATGATCTTCGTTGGGTGCGCACAGCGGGTCAGGGAACATTTATTGAAACATAATTTTGTAGAGCACATCTACGGTTCGTCGTCATCGCTGCTGCTACTGCTGTCGGCACTTCTGCTCTCGCTGTCGCTAAGAGCAAGAAGCAAGGCAGCAGCTCGTTCGCACAGTCAAACGACGCAATTTTAGGAATGTTAACAAGTTCGCAGGGTGATCAGACATCGCCTCAAAAAACGCTGAAGACAACCGAGTTGGCCGACTGTACCGGAAATGACGGTATCGAGTTTCCGGAGTTCTGGCGAAATCCGCCTCTGCAAGACGGAGCAACGCGGAACAAACTGTCGCGGAGTGGGCTGCTCCTAATCTGCCAATGGAAAACGCGAACTTGCTTCGAATCGACCAGTGGAATGCAGATTCTTGGCCGCGGAGCAAGAAAGCTTGCTCCAGCTCGACCAGTGGAATTCGCCATTACATTTGAGGGCACTAAAAGCGTCGTCGGTTAGGCGGCAATCACGTGGTATTTTTTTTTTTTTGAATTTCGCGCACTTTATGCAAACGCTGGAAAAAAGTTAAGCAGCGCAGTTATTTTACCATAGATTGAAAATTTTGTTAATACTTGGTAAGTACTATAAGTTTTGTATTGAAGATTTTTCTCTAGAGTCACTATTTAAAAAAAATTCATTAATCAATTTTTGTTCTTTGGCAATCTCGGCGGATTGGAAAAAAAATATTCTGACGTGCTCTATATTGCTCAGAACAATACTGCGCTAATTGGAGCGGCGTAGCGCTCATGTTTAATTTTATTGTAACGTGGTGCTCTTTAGCTGAAACAGCGTCGGTGAAGTATTTTTCCTGAAATAAATTCAGTTGCGGGTGTAGCGAGTGTCGTGTCCTTTTCTTCTCCTTTGTCGCCGTCCAAAGGGCGCTACTTTACCATATGGTATAATGATGTTCTTCTGTAATGTTCGTGGAAATATCAGTATCACAGGTGCTTCCTCTATCTGATTAATATCTTGATGGCAACTTTTTCGGTTTCTCCCGGCGTAGGAATGCGTCAGCCTTAATAATGAGTAAAAAGACGAATTAGTGAGCGAACATGCACTGTCGGTAATTATGATGATGGCTGTTTAAATTACTATCGCACATCATGGCAGAAGTTCAGAAGAAACTGGAATCTTGAAGAGAAAAAAAATCGTAAAAAAAAAATCGTTGTCGCAGGAGCCAGCGCTTCGGCAAGTGGTCATGACTTTTTTTAAGCCAGCAACTGTGTTGTGAAGAAGAAATGACCAATAGTCGAAACGTCGGCTGCACTGAAACTCCCTGATGAAGGATTTTTCATTTCATATATCGTAACATATTGTTAAATGGAAAGAGCCTGCATTGCTGCTTGCTTTTCTTGGGGTCAAACTTCACATGCATACCACGCGTTATAGGAAACACGTAAGTGTTCCAAAAAATAAAAATAAATAAATAGAAGTAAGGAAAGCCACTAAACTATACTACAACTCTGGCTGTGCATATCTAGCTGAACCTTTGACGCTGTTTCCTGTCGGGATCAATATACGAGGCATTCCGGCCTGTTTTGAGTTATCAAGAAGAAGCTGAACGCAAGGTGCGACACCCGAAAATGAAAGCAAGAACAATTTATTACACCGCCCGCAAGGTTTGAGCTGAACACCTTGAGAGAACGATCAACTCAAACACACTGGGATGAAACTTTCACGAGCCAATTGCCTAGAGCTGCGCACCGTCGCAGAAGACGGAGCTGTTCCTCGCAAGATGCTTTTAGGAGGGTGCCGGCGTCTAGGGGGGGGGGGGAGGGGGGGGAGTTGAAGACGTGTTTGGACGAACTCTGTGACGATAGTACAAACGTAGGTAACCGGCCTTTCATCCGAAATGATGAATGCGCACTGAGCGCCCAAAAAAGGTCAAATGCCGAAAACACTACAGCGAGAATAAAACTGTAAAAAAAATATTCCCCGTAAGTATTCGGTAGAGCTGCATTGATCAAAGACGATGCGAGTGTACATTTATGTATTTATTTATTAAGGCGCAAGCCCTAGATACCTCATCAAACGCGGAAAGTGACCGTCGCGCGTAAAGTATCTATACGAATGATAAGAAAAAAAAATGGGGGGACCCTTAAGCTTCGCCTTTAAGAGTTGAACGCGATAGCGATATCCTGTCCCAAGTGCGTACTTCAATCACTTAATGCATACTATGTAATGGGTAGCATGCTTTAAACCACGAGCAATGATGAGTGGGAAATGTTTTCGAACTTGCTATGCACCCACTACGTGGTCTTAAGGGAATACGCGCAGTAACGTGTGTGCCTTTTGTAATGGGTGGCCTGCTTCGAACCCCGATGTCATTATGATATTCACATTTTCTTACGCCCGATGGCAATGTACGCTAGTACCACGCAATATTACTGCGATATTACATGTTGTATTGTGACGCCTGTATACAGGACGCGTGTGTTTGTAAAGCATGAAAGTTATTTTCACTGCATTTCCAAGCAGAGGAAGTTCTTTTCAATGTAATTTCAAGTTGAGGCGTGGCTGTGTGGTAGAACCCCCTGCTTGCCACGCAGACGGCCTGGGTTCGATCCTCACTAAGACCCGGACATTTTGATTATTTCTTTTATTTGCATCTTTGTCCATTTTTCAGTCACGGACAAGATGATGATTTTTCCCCTCACAACCAACGACGCCGACAGCGACGCCGGAATTTCTGCGAAACGAGCTCTTTAACGCTATCGCGTTAAAATCGTCACGTGACGATGTCGCCCTATGATGTCATAACGTCGCAGGTCGCCACAATTGCTCAGATAAACAAGACGTCATCATGACGTCACTATGGCGTCACGTCAGATGGCGTCGCACGCTGACATTTTCACATGACTCCATCGCTAAGTCAAGGTGAGCCGATGAAGGAGGAAAGGCAAAAACCAGCAGTTTCAATTGTGCATTCTCCTATGACAACTCCAAAGCGAAAGCCCCCCTTGTTTTTTAAATGCGAATGCATTTCTTAGGCGGGCTATGTCAGGCGGCGTTGTCCCGCATTGTCCCGCGTTGTCCGGCGTTGTCCGCGGAGGAGGATAGGTTGAGGAGGTGTCCGCGCGCCGGCAGGTGTTATCTCTCCGCTCTCACTCCCTCTCCCATAGGCAACAGCTGTGGGCGCGCACGCTTATCCTCGCCCCTAGCAAACGGAGCATGTGGTGTGAGAGAGTTTAGGAGAGGGTAGGTGCAGTGCTTCGCCGCTCCTTCTCTCGCCGTTCGCTCTCTCTCCTCCCTGCGCCCCACTCTCCCGTCCGCTCGCGCCTCACTCTCGACCGTTCGCTGGCTGGGCGCCTCTCAAGGCGATGAAGTCGGTGTCGGCGCATTCGCATTTCCTCACGATTCCCTTCGGGGAGGTGGGGGGCATTTTTTTCTTCTTAGTCGATTTATTGAACATCACCCGCCATGGTGGTTTAGAGGTTATGTTACTCGACTGCTGACCCGAAAGTCGCGGGGTCGATGCCGCCCGCACCGGCCGCATTTACGATGGAGGCGAGAATGCTTCAGGCCCGCGTATTTAGATTTTGGAGCACGTTAAAGAACTCCAGGTGGTGGAAATTTCCGGAGCCCTCCCCTACGGCGTCTCTCATAATGATATGATTTTGAGACGCTAAAGCCCATTAAATATAATAATGTATTGATCCTCCCCGTATCCATCCGAAAGCTTTCGCAGCGAACGTTGTCTTGCACTGGCTCCACGATTCGAGGCATCGCAAGCTTTCTGCATCTCACCTAGTTTGGCACTCCCTCCCTGATCGGCCCACCTCTGACTGATCGACGGTCTAATGTGACGACGTCCGCATGTGAAGTCACGATATGTGACGCCATTTTGAGATCATGATGAAGTCATGTATAGTAACATCATCATCACTTTACGTTTTTTTTGCGCCACTCATGCTGACGCCGCCGACGCGGGACGCCGTTGCCGCTGACGGTCAATTTTCGTGTTTGATGAGGCATCTGAGGCCTTCAGGCCACGTGAGATTAAGTAGGCTTCTGGTAACTCCGATACCGGAGGCACTGCGAAACCACGTTGGCTGTGGAAAGCTTTTAGACCGGATCAATACAATCGGCTGGGAAGACAAAGAAGATGGCTTTGGTCTTCCAGTCGTCTTAGGGAAAGGCATCAGGGACCGTGTGACTTATTTAGGTAATGAGTATTTTAGCAAGTTCGTTATAAATCAAGGGTGATCTTATCATTAAAAGATACGCAAAATACGATCGAGATTTCGTCTGAGTGCACGTTATGAGAGAATAATACAGGAACGGCAGTGAGAGTAACTAGGTTATGTCCAGTTTGCTACCCCACACATGGGGAGGAGGATTAGAGGTTAAAAGGGAGAGAGAAACGGAAGTACTTCGCTGTGTCTCTTCAGTCTGAGTGGAAGTCCGCATTGAAATGAGTGCGGCGCAGAGATCGTTCAAGTGTACCGCAAGAGGGCACTTCGCACCGTACCGACAGCCGGAAGCCAACATTAGATCGATATGACGCGACGGAGAGACTGGCGTTCGAAGCTAAGTATTGAATCTCGAGACCTTGGGATCAAAGGAGTGCGAATCCGGGGAGAAGCTTTTTTTAGGGGCGAAGCTCCTTAGGGTGTGGGTCTGTCCCTCCCCTGCAGTAGTAGTAGTAGTTGTTGTTGTAGTTGTAGTAGGTAGGTAGCCACGTATAGTGGAATGTACCCACTCCACGTGATAAAGATAACGATGACGATGACGCAGTATAGTCGAATGTACCCACTACACGTGATAACGATGACGATGACGCTGATGACTGCAAATTTGCTATCCCTAGGTGCACTGACCCTTGGGCACAGCAACGGGAAAGTATGCGAGGCCTTGCAAGATTTTATAGAACAGACAAAAAAGATTTACAGAATAACCATGATTCTAAAGCTCCGGAGCTAACCAAACGAGACTCCAAAAATATTTTTTTTCTATGTTACTCATTTATTGCTTATTCGATAAGAATCAATTCGACCGAACATTTTGTATTTAAAGAAAAATAGTTTTTCAAAAAATCTTACTTTTTCCCGAAACGAGGAATTAATCTCTTTTCTAGTTTCTTTATTATCGTTTTTTTTTAAGCTACCCGATTCTTGGCCAATCCCTCAGCGTGGGTGTGAGCCAGAAGCATAGGATCTACATCTACATCTACATATACGCGCGTTCCAGACCACACATTCTCTTTCTGCCATGGATGAAAACGATCGAGCTTCGCCCTCTCATCACCATTCACTTCGTGGATATGGCATGATTTTTTTCCCTTTTCCTCCAGTCAAGAACTTTCGAACTTTCTTTTAAGTTATGTCTCGAACCTTCTTGGAAGTTATATTCGCTCAGCGAGCCTTGCGAACAATAAAAATCTTGATTTTTTTCTTTTCCTCGGCTACCTGACAGAAGTTCTTGCATGCCACGCCGGAATTACGCCAAGCATTAACAGCTCCGCTGTTGAGACTAATTGCTACATAATCCGCCACTACAATAGGCCAGCCGGAGCCTAAAATTCACGGGACACACTACTGCCGCAGAGCTCTTGTAGGCGAGGTTTTCCGTTTGCCGAACATAGAAAATGATGATCATCATGAACCGGCATGCGCTAGTCATTCTCTTCTTTTTCTTCGTCCTCATTTGCTTCGCTTCAAGAACATGTGCGCTGATTTTTCCATCGTCGGATGCAATGAGTCTGATGGGTGAGAGAACGAGTGCGGAGAGAGAGAGAGAGAGAAATGCAAAGAAAAATTCTCGGCGGAAATAGTTGTTGCCGAGGCGCAATTCGAGCCCCGTAACCACAGCTCCAAGAAGGGCTGCGTCTAGCACTCGGCTATCTAGGCACGCGAGCGGAGCTCAGCATGGCCTTGTATGGTATAGTTTACGAAGGGGAAGGAAAATGGAATTGAGGGTGAGGAGATACTGAGGGCAAGGGAGGGAAAGGAGGAGGGGAAAGAATGAACGCGTGCGTGCATAGACACGAAAAGAAAGCAAACAGAAGAAAAGAAAGAGTAAAAATATTGTTACACGGCAAGAATGCACCAGAAAGGCGATGAAGACGACGAATGTTATAGCACTCACGTTGTTGCTTCTCCGCCATCTTGGCTGCAGCTGCGTCTACCTCCCTCTATATATTTTGTAAATATATTTATTGCGTTTATATTCACACCCCCGTGACATTTGGTGGAAGTGCGGGGTGACATCACAATATAACGGAGCTCCGCAGCGGCCGACACTTGGCTTTTCCCACGATGGCACACGAGAGGCCCGCTCCCGCCGAGGCGACCACAACAACGTCTGCGACCACAACAACGGTTGTCCTTCCTCAGTTAAAAGATCCTGGCACGTTCTGCGGGACTGACAACGTCGACATCGAAGACTGCTTGCCGTTGTACGAACGTACAAGTAAGAACTACCGCTGGGACGAGACGCTCATGTTGGCAAACATCCTGTTCTACCTTAAAGGAAAAGCGAAAGTCTGGTTCGAGAACCACGAAGAAGAAATTGGGAGCTGGGATGCATGCAAGGAAAGGATGCGCGCCCTTTCCGGCAAGTCTGCGGGTAGAAGGGCAGCGGCCAAGAAGGAGTTGGCATGTCGTGCGCAAACGTTGACAGAATCATACCTGACGTATATACAGGACGTGCTTGCCCTTTGCCGAAAAGCAGATAACGGCATGAACGAAACCGAAAAAAGTGGCGCACATATTAAAGGGCATAGCAGATGATGCCTTCAATCTTCTCATGTGCAAAAACTCTGACACTGTGGATGCCATCATAAAGGAGTGCCAGCGTTTTGAGGCCGCGCACTCCTTACCCCGCACCTCCACCAAATGTCACGGGGGTGAGAATATAAAAGAAATATATTTACAAAATATACAGAGAGAGGTAGATACAGCTGCAGCCAAGAGGGCGGAACAGCAACAACGCGAGCGCTATTACATTCGTCGTCTTCATCGCCTTTCTGGTGCATTCCTGCCGTGTAACAATATAGTAAAAGAAAGAAAGAAAAAAAATGGAGTAAAGAAAGAAACAAAAATTTGAGTTAGAGAAAAAAAAGATACAAAAAGCGAGAAAAAGAGAGAAATATAGAGAGAAAGGACGGCTATATTGGACAGATACACACAACAAAGAGAGAGCAAGTATAACTAGTGTAAAGAAGAGAAGTAGACACAGCGCCCGTACGCTAGGCCGGCTGTTCTATTCTGACATCATCCTTCTCTTCTTCGTGCTGGTTGAGCACGAGGCCCAAGCTCCACTGCCGCTCATCGTCATCACACTCGGCCATGACTGCGAAATGGCATGCGGAGCTTCAGCAATGGACTCAGGCGGACGACATTGGCTGTTCCGCATTGGTCGTCGTCGGTCCACACGCCCGCGGCCCTGAACTGCCGTCGTAAGCGAAACCGTCTCTGGCGGGCGGTATTGGCTGTGTCTGGGGGGTCTCCCTCGTAGACACCACGACCCGCCTTGCTGGGCTGCTGAACACTCTGGTGGGCGACCTTGGCTGCCTCGTAGCGGCCGCAGCACGCTTAACAGGCAATTCTGTTGCCAAAGTTTGGGGCGCTGGTCTTCACCCACGTCTGCGTGCTGGGCAGGCAAACACTTGCACAGCGAAGATTGCGTAGAACGTCGGACAAGCAGCGGAGTGTGATCGTGGGTCGAAATAGCAGCGTCTACGTTGCTGTCACCGCAATTTTCGGTTGTGCGGTAACTGGGATAACCGGTGGTCTCTGGTGGCTCCGTATCATGTCCGCACACGTGAACGCCACCATAGCTGCGCCCGACGTCGAAATCACTGACGTCTTTCGAAGGCATCTCGCTGCTTTGGTCGAGGTGGTCGCCGTCCGACCAGTCAGTGGCGGATCCCATGACAGCGAGAGTCACTTCGTGGTGATCTGCACGGCGCTCAGGTGGGACAGGGGGTGTCAGAATGGAGCATTTGCCGTCGTCAGCAGACTTGCACGTGGGGCCACTGGAATAGCCGGTGCTGGCTGCGTCGACCTGGGGCGCAGGGCTTCCGGAATGGCCGATGCCGGCTACGTCTGCTCGGGGCGCATCGATGACCTCTGTGTTGCCGTTATTGAGCGAAACGTTCGCACCTTCGGCCAGTGACTGCCGTGAAGGCAGCAGATGTGGGTCCGACTGGTCACAGAAGGTGCTTCTGGTATCAGCAGACACGTCAGGTTGTGGTCTATCGACTCTGGACCTTTGATCTGATGTGGTACCAGGAGTGAAGCGGCTGAGGCTGACACCAGCGGAATCTACGGTAAGGCGAACTTCACCGGATAGGAGGTAATCAGCTCCTAGGATCATGTCAGCAGGTAGATCCTCGAAGACGGGAACGCCGGCCAGGAACTTGCTCCCGGCTTCGGTATGGAGGTACAGGTCCAGCGCACCGACAGGCAACGCGCAGCAACCGAGGCCACGCAGGGGGGGGCCTCGGGCCAAGGTTGGAGGTTGGCTGGGGCATGGCGTCGATGCAGCACCGTGCGCGGAGCTCCGGTTTGCACAAGAGCCGTAAGCTCGCCGATGCCGCCGACGCGGACCTGTAGTGTCAGAAGCGACCGCGTTGGGTGGTGTGCGGCGTGATGTCGGGCATCTGGTGATGTAACGTCGATCCGGCCACCGAAACTCGACGGGGGGTCCTGGAATGTCGAAGAGGACAAGTCGGGTCCGGTGTGAGGGCGAGGGTGGGCTGCCAAGCTGCCGGTCGACGAGCTGCAGTGTACAGATGCAGCCTCGAGGAGGTTCCCCTGAACTCCGTCCTCGGCATTTGTCGGGTTAATCATGCAGGTGTCGTGACCAATCCGGCCAAAAACAGCAATGAGTCGGCCACTCCATTCCATCCAGGAACATTGCTTGACACCTTCGTACTTGTGCCATGCCTCGGCAGCACCGCGAAGTCGGTCGATGGCTACCAGCCATTTCTTATTTTCGGGCAAGGCATGGCGCAAGCCGAGCGCATTTATGGTCGCTACCCATACGTCAGCGTCATCCTGGAAGCCGCGGAACACCGGTACTTCCGAATGTGCTGGATATGGTAAGGCGGCCGGCCAGAACCCACAGCGCAACGAGGCGAACTGGTGGACTTCTTGCAAAAGTTCGGTAAGGGCACGCGGAGGCTCCACGGCACTCTCGGGTGAGAAGTATGACGAGCCAGGGCCGTCATCAGCGGCTCCGGTACTCACGGCGTCCGTTGGAGGCTGATGAGACGACGGAGTCCGGTTCACGGGATCCACGCCATTTCCGGTGACGGAAAGTCGAGCCGCCGAGGAGGCCCGGACGCCAACCCCGGACAGCGGTCGCCGCGCCGAGAGGTTGTGAGGCGACGAGGAGGCATAGACGCCGTCCCCGAACTGTGCTCGGTGCGGTGGCAGGTAGGCGGGTTCCATGGCCAAGGAAGCATGGACGGCTTTCCTTGGATGGCGGGACCGGAATGCCGTAGAAGCACGAGCAAAGGCAATGTCTGCCTTAAGGGATCTTTTCGGCGACTGCGCCATTGTAAAGAAGAGAAGTAGACACAGCGCCCGTACGCTAGGCCGGCTGTTCTAGATGTAGATGTAGATGTAGATCCTATGCTTCTGGCTCACACCCACACTGGGGGGATTGGCCAAGAATCGGGTAGCTTAAAAAAAAAGATAATAAAGAAACTAGAAAAGAGATTAATTCCTCGTTTCGGGAAAAAGTAGGATTTTTTGAAAAACTATTTTTCTTTGAATACAAAATGTTCGGTCGAATTTATTCTTATTGAATAAGCAATAAATGAGTAACATAGACAAAAATATTTTTGGAGTCTCGTTTGGTTAGCTGCGAAGCTTTAGAATCATGGTTATTCTGTAAATCTCTTTGTCTGTTCTATAAAATCTTGCAAAATCTCGCCTCGCATACTTTCCCGTTGCTGTGCCCAAGGGTCAGTGCACCTAGGGATAGTAAATTTGCAGTTGTTAAGTTTAACCCAATGATGCGCAACGGCGTTTCTAGAGATACCTTTCTTACTGCAGAGTACTTTCGACAATAGATCAGAAAGTGTTCTATTGTTTCGTCTTCTCTACAATAAGAACAAAGCGGGGGAGGGTGCCAAGCCTGCTCTGTATAAATAAAAATTTAATGATGGAATACGACAGCGTAACCTGGTAATTATGACTTCAAGGCATCTGTTATGACATGCGTTACTTTACCCGGGTGTCGATAGATGATTGAAGTCTGGAGAATTTCTTAGAGAAGGTATATCGAATTCTCGCATCATCATTTGCCTCCGAAATCTAGCTGCAACTATAAAAGCTGATGTAGGCGTAATATTAATAGCTGGTCCATCTAACGCCGCTTTCGCTAGTGCATCAGCTGTTTCATTTAGAAATAGTCCTCTATGTCCAGGTACCCATACTAATCGAACATTAGTTATGTGGCCAGGTACTAAGGAATTGAACTCTTTCAATACTTTCGATTCACCGGATGCCGTGAGCGCACTGCACACCGATAATGAGTCCGTTATTATTACAGCGGAATTTATTGATGTCGTCAGTTTACGAAGGGCCAATACTACCGCTAGAAATTCTGCAATAAAGATGGGTGTGAAATCTGGAATTCGGAGGGAAAAAGACCAGTTGAGAACAGGGCAGAATATACCGATGCCACTCTTTTCATCTCTGCGATGCATCCGTCGCAATGATGACATTTGTTTGCATTCTTCGCAGGTAGTCCTGTAGAGTAGCTCTTAACATATTACTCGGTAGGTGTTTAGCACTATTAGGGAAAATGTTATCAAAGTAACTTTGTAGAGGATTTGACGCATTACAAACCGGAATAACCTCTCTTATCTGGACGGACAGTGGATCGAGAAGTGATTGTACAAATTTTGCTTGAGGTGTATGAAATCTGGGCCAATGCAAATCATAGAATAAACCAGGAAGCGCAATGAAAACTGTTTCATTACGCCTTAAAGTGGATTCATATATCCTTAAATATGTTTGTACAGCCAATATTCTGAATCTAGTTATGAGTGAGGGGATTCTAGCTTCCATATATAAAACATTATTCGCTACAAATTTAGGTAGCCCTAAGCACATGCGCAGAGCTTGCTTTTCCAGAAGAACAAGTGGACGAAGCTTATAGGCAGGTGCCCCAGAGTATAAAACACACCCAAATTCCAGAACCGGTCTCACATACATGCGGTATATTGATAATAACGTCGCTCTACGCATTCCTGACCTCCTGTTGCTTATTCTCCGTAATATACCAACTGCCCGAACACCCTTTGCTGTAATATATTCTATGTGATTTCGCCATAAGAGATAGCTGTCATATATCACTCCCAAATATTTGACATTTTGAACTTGTGGGATTATGTCAAGTTTGTATGAAAGAGATATATGTACTCGGTCTTTCAGAGGGAATACTAACAATGCACACTTCTTCACGTTTATAGAGAGATGAATAGCATCGAGCCAGTGTTCTATTTCAGATAAATACATTTGCAGGTTTTGATAAAGAGCGTGAATGTCATTAGCTGATGAAAAGAACGCTATATCATCCGCATAGACATACGTGTGTACTTTCTCGTTACATGGAATCGAGCTTAATAAAATATTGAATAATAGCGGTGACAGAACCGATCCTTGGGGTACTCCTTTTTCCTGTTTATACGTACTCGATGCAACTCCATTCTGAGAACAATAAAATTTCCTATTATTTAAGAATTCTGTTATCCATGCTTCTAAACACTGCGGTAAATTGATTTCTCTCAGACGACTAACTAGTGCGCTATGTTCGACACTATCGTACGCTTTTGTGATGTCCAGTGTAACTAAAGCTGCATACTGCCCTTGACGACGCGCCAGATGTATCCGACTTTCGAGGTCAATATGCGCTTGCCATATGGAACATCCCTGCCTGAATCCAATTTGACATGGGCGAAGGATCATTTCGCCGTCTACAAATTTCATTATCTGAATATACAATGCTCTTTCTATTAACTTTACAAAATTTGACGTTAATGCAATTGGCCTGATATTGTCTAGAACATAACCTTCACCTGGATTTTTGAGAACAGGAATAATTTTGGCTATTTTCCATTCAGTTGGAATCCAAGCTTCTTTTACAGAATAATTTATTATGTTAAGAACATCATCCCGAGACTCTTTGAATAAAATTTTCAGCATTGCCGAAGTAACTCCATCGGGGCCTGGAGCAGCCGCGGGAAGTTTCCTTATGACCTCTGATAATTCCTCCATCGATATTTCGGTAAAACTATCAGCTGAACGCGGAATTAATGAAGGGGGATGAACCTTAGATGAAAATCGTTTTTCCAACCCTTGCGCTATGTCCTCCAATGATTGCGTCAATTCCTGTGGCGATAAAGTTTTGGATTCAACATTTACTGGTTGAGGGATTAGTTTCTTATGTCTTAGATAGCCAAATAGTGCTCTTTTGTTATTTGATTTCGAGAGAAATTCAAAATGTTTTTCATCGTACTCCACTTTCGCTTTCGCCACCGTACGTTTAAATGTACCTGCAATGAATTTGTAATCTGACCAGTTTTTAGGACATTGATTGTGTAATAGCTTCTTCCAGGCGGCTTTTCTACGCCTGTAATCTCGAGTGCAGTCATCATTCCACCATGGCGACAAAGACTTTTGTTCGACAGAGTTAACCTCGAATTCCGCTTTTCTACGTGACTCCTGTAAAACTGAACAAATGCTTAATGCTTTTTGTTTTGACGTTGCTTCTGCCAGAGAAGCCATAGAGCATCGCAAGCTCTTTTAAACGTGCTGTAGTTTATACACGTAAGTCCTCTAGAAGCTACAGATATTACTGGGCATCTTATCTCAAACATCACCGGAATGTGGTCGCTATTGGTAGCACAATCAATGGTCGTCCAAGATGAGATACCAAGGCCTGATCCCGAAAAAGTCAAATCTAGAGAAGACTTAGCCATCCCTCTGATAAAAGTAGGGATGCCTGAGTTGTGACAAGTGAGATTATTACCCAGCGACCAATCCCATAACCGAGTTCCGCATGAGTCTGTCCGTAAGCCCCATGTTATGTGATGGGAGTTAAAGTCACCCGCCAATATGATATTATTACCGCTAATACCGATTACACTATCCAAAGGGTTTGTGTCGTGAACCCCTGAAGGATAATATACATTTGCTATGAAAAATGCTCTACATGAAGGAAGGCTCAATGCAATTACTAGAATTTCATGTTCCGATGACAGAAGCTGTAGTGCTATTTTTGCCTTGTGGCAAAATCTGGATGAAACTAGTGTAAGCAATCCACCCCCTCTTGACAGTCGATCTAGACGAAATGATCGATAATTTTTTAAATGGTAATACTGATCTGGAACTAACCAAGTTTCTTGTAATAATATTATATCAGGACTTTTTTCAACAATAAGACAAGATAAATCTGTGGAAGCTGAAAAAAATTGAACGACAATTCCACTGTAAAACTTTCAAAGGCTCAATGATTGGATATACCCACAGTAGAAACAATCTTTTCAAGTATGCTTTCCTTTATGACCTTGCTTGGCGGAGCCTTTTTCGATTTAATCTCGGATGAGAATGAAGATGATGTGTTTAGAGGGGATCGGCTGCGTTTCTGGGCACGCGAATCGATTTCAACGTCAGTGTTGACACTCAGATCTAGGGTGTGAAGACGACCTTCGCTCCCTGTAGTCTTAGTACCCTCCCGGGAGTCATCTAGGGGCAGGCTATCCTCATCCGTGCTACATCGTGCTTCCTTCTGAGTTGGCAACGTAGACCTTTTCTGGGGAGGAGCTGCTGAGTTATTTATCAACTGAGTTAGCTGAGCGTTCATTATCTCATACAGACACTCCGAGAGGCTGGTAAATAACCTGTCCATTGCTTTTGACATGGCTTTTTCCACTGCGGCCTCAATGGTTTGTGCGATATTAGCATCTGTCAGTGCATTCTGCCCAGCGGTAACACCAGCATAACCTTGGGTCCTTTCCTTGATCACTGCCATTGCTTCTCTCCTAGAGCATCGTCTCCTGTCCATTACTTCCAGTAGCTGCTTCTCTTGAAAGTGAGCGGGGCAACTAGAATAGTCCGCTCTATGAGTACCCTCACAGAGGCAACACTTCTCATCTTGGGCAGTACAATCAGAGTGTGCGTGACCCTCACTACATATGCAACACCGTATTCCAGATTTACACCCACCAGCACTATGGCCAAAACGCCAACAATTTCTGCATTGCAGGGGACGCGATGCTAACGGTTCAACCCTGAATATTAGTGGCCAAGCTTTTATTTCAGATGGGCATGATGTGCCAGCGAAGGTTGCAATTACCGACTCTGTGGCAACCCTCACGTTGTCTACAACGCGATTGCAGCGGTAAATAGCTATTACTCCGGCCATTGATAGTTTCTCGAGTGTCTCAGATGGGCTTAGTTGTGAGTCAACTCCACGTACGAGGCCTTTGGTGCATGCGAGATGGGGTGGAATATATGCACTCACCGGGATGGAGGCAAATGATGAGCATTTCAGAAGATCCGCTACGCAATCTTTGTCCGGTGATCTGCACACAATACCTCCGCGGCCCAACTGTCGCACATCGGTGATGCTCTGATATTGAGAAGTTACCGCACGAAGTTGCTCCTGAATCGCCTTAGGGTTGTTCAACCGGATTGATCCATTACCCAAGGGCACCAGCGCAACGGGAATGCTGCTAACGCCGCTGCGTAGAAACAGATCCAGAGGTAGATCATCCGCTCTAAGAGAGGCTGACCATGTCGAACTGCCTTGCCCAGGAGAGTTCCTGGACATTGCTGCGATCTCTGAAATGAAAACTACCACAGGAGAAATTAAATAGGCAGCAAGAAAGAAACTATATTAAGCTACCCGATCCTTAACCACCAGAACCACCAGAACCACCAGAAGCCAGCCTGCGAGAGCGCGGGCTGGTTGAGCACGAGGCCCAAGCTCCACTGCCGCTCATCGTCATCACACTAGGCATAGTATATTATAGTAAAGGGTTGGAAAGATAGGGGGAGATGGCAAAAGCTTAGCCAAGCTAGGACTAGCTAGGTGCCCACAAGCTCTGCTCTGGCCCAGCGTTGCGCTAACTGCGAGAATTTTTTTAAGCAAGTAAGTCAAATGATGGCAAAAAAAAAAACAGAAATTTCGACAAAGTAAATGCCGGGACTGTTCTTAGCTTCATTTTCCTTGATCACTAGTGGGGAGTAGCCACACAATATAGAGTCTTCTTCGCACCACCTGCACAACTACCTCATATCCAACCAAAGCATTGGTCCCGCAACACGTAATTTAATCGCTCTACAAATAACACCTCTCTCTGACGACACCGTCAACATCCGAAACTTCGCAATGTTTCGGTCACAGGCGAGCGCCATATTTCATCGATACTACTCTCCGTAATGTATATCATTCCTTATTGGTTAATATTGCAAATGCAATTGTTTTATTTCACATACCCTAGACCAGGGGTCTCAAACTCACTTCAGCCAGCGGGCCGCAGTCACTCAATTTAGTCCCGCATGGGCCGCGGCAGTGAAGCAGGTAGAAGCAAGGGGGGGGGGGGGGGTGTACAATTTGCGAGAGAACGCTGCGATTTGAAAGGAAGCTTTTCCGTATGTCATATACAGGTAATTTCCGAAGGAGATTTGGTGCCAGGATTCCCACAACATGTCGATACCGATCTCGAATATGACTCAAATGTGGACGCCGATTGTGAAATATACTTTTCGTTTCATGTTTGTTTCAAAACAAGGTGAACACGTGCGATGCCCCACTGAGACAATGCCTTAAACCAATCAGGTCTGTGTAGCTCACGAACATGCTTAAAAAGAAAAAAAAAATGTGGGGTGAAGACAGTCATGTGCGGGCCTCTGGCCGCAACCGAAAGCCTCGCGGGCCGCATGCGGCCCGCGGGCTGCGTGTTTGAGACCCCTGCCCTAGACTGACCGTCGTGTCACCACACGCGTCTCTTGTTTGGCGAGATCATCATTGCTGTTTTTTTTTAACTAATTAATCGTTTTGCTCCCAAATTCCCCGGTGTAATACATAAACAGAAACATTCGAAGAACTCCAATAATGCGAAAATATTCAAGTATATTTTTTTTGTCGAAGGCCTTGCTAGGCGACTGCATTTGAATGTCTGACAATATGGAATCGCTGCTTTTCTTGCAAGATAACACATTCGCTCAACCAGACACGGTAGCACGGCGACATCCATGCTGAAAGGAAGTCCCATTCAGCTAAAAGAAGTGCATTTGAAAGAAAGTGCAATCTCTCGCTCCTACAGCAGCGTCCGCGAGAAAAGAAAAAAAACCGGCAGATGCAATGATAACGATTGCTGTCCTGTTACAAGGTGTGAGGCGAAAGAAACGAGCTATATGTGATAACGATAAATGACATTTATTTGATTGTTCCTGTGACAGCCGTAGTGTGTGAGACTAGCGATAGGCCAGATACAGCCAGTCTGCCCTTGTGCTAGAGTGCCGCACTCGTGCACATCTAACAGCCGCCTTAAGAGGAACAACAAAACACGAGTTTGACGTTAAATTTTGCTAAGGAAAATTTTACTGATGTGTACAATCCTCTATGTTGATTCTGCGTCGTCTACTGCGAAGGGCGTTTAAGGCAATACCGCAATATTCAGGAAAGCCTGCATGGAAGGTGTTGTTCTCTTTCGATATTTGTTCAGCACCGAGGTTTAGCGCATTCACATGGTCTAGACATACACGCATGCCCATTGATCAACCATGACTGTCTAGCCCAGTGCTGAAGGCACTCGCCTTCGAAGCACGAGGGCGGGGATTCAAATCCCACCGGAAAGAAAATATTAAGGCGAAAGCCTTTAATGTCTCATGCTCACGTCCGTCCATCCACCCGTCTGTCCCTCCGTCCGCCTGTTCACCGGCTCTGCGCAGTGCGTGGGAAAATTCAGGAAGGCATGGAAGCCCGCTCCATCACAGACGCAACACGGACTAAAAAGCAAACAAGGAGAGCCCCCCAACATCTCCCAAGACTGGTGCGAAGACACAGCCCAAGCAATACAAGCCCAAGCCGAGCAAAGTACCAACCGGCCAGAAGTCGAAGCCGCCTACCTTCCAGGCCGGGGATTTCCCGTCACTGTCAAGCCCGCACAAACGGGTGAGCAATTGGGCAGAGGTCACCTCTCAGTGTGCCACCAATGTATCGCCCTCCCCCTCCCATCCCGAAATTCTAAAACAATTGGAAGCCATGCAAAAACGAATTTAAATTCTAGAACGTGAAGATCGGGCGCTGAAGGCGACGCAGGCAGCTCATCGTCCCCCCACAAACGGAACCGGAGGCTATGCACGCCTCGACCTGCTCGGACGACGAGCAGGAGACTCGGTCGGACGTATCGGCTTACACTAGTGTCTCTAAAGCCGTAGTAGGCACTTCAAACGACATAGAAGCTCGACTAAGCAGACTTGAGACAAAATTTGAGGAGCAGAACAAAATGATCCTGGAGCAAACCAAGCTTACGGTAGAAGAAATTATTACACAGAAGTATGACTTAGGAGGACTTTTTGAGGGCCTAGTTGGTGCATACTGACATAAAAACGAGACACACAAGCAAGAATTAAAGACGAGACACACAAGCAAGAAACACGAGGGACTGGCGCTACTCACAACTATTTATTTCACATCGTCGTCATGAAATATATACATACATTTTGGACATGCGCAGATGCGTTCCATGAAGAAAAACAAGAAATGAAGATGAAAAACAGATTATCTATCTGGTATACATGTCGAGGTATCTAAATTCATTCGTATGCAGAGTAATGGAAGGTTCGCTGACGCACCCCGCCCCCCCCTCTTCTTAATGTGAAACCCTTCTAGCAACACGCGAGCTTGTTCATTGCGACTTTTACCAAGAATCTTTGCCTGACGAAAACAGTGCCTCACAACCACAAGAAGTCACGTGATCTGCTAAGTGCGTTCGTTCCTTCTTTTTTATATTCAAAGCATGCTCTCGAAAACGGTCATTTGCGCACCTTCCGGATTGACCGATGTAGCTTTTACCACATGACAGTGGTATGTCATAAACGACGCCATCGGCGCATTTCACGTATGGCGAAAGGTGCTTTTTTTTGGCATCCTCGCCTCGTTGCGTTTGCCGTAGAAATGCGAGGGCAAAGGCGGGCGAGCTTACTGGGGGCAGAAAATACCACTCCAACGTCGTGCTTGTTCGCAACCTTCTTGAGGTTATGCGAAACCTGATGAATGTAAGGAACAACCACTAAAGCACGCTTCTTTCGAGCGAAGTCATCGGCTTCTCTGTTCATGCTTTGTTTGCACTTCTGCAAGAGGCTTTCAGCAACTGAAGTGATCACGGCACGTGGATAGCCTGCCACCTGCAGCTTCGATACTTGAGCATCGAAGCTCTGTTGCATCTCGTGGTGGCACGATTTCTTAAGCGCGGACTCAAGGCAAAGCGATGCAATAGCTCTTTTTACTGTCTTGGAGTGAGACGAGTCAAATGGTAAAATCCCCTTCTTTGCCCGAGGGCGATACGACCAGCACACGTGTCGTCCCGAATAGTTAAAATTGATATCTAAAAACTGCAGAGTGCTCTGCATAGGAAGTTCATGTGTGAAGGACAGTCCCTTCCCATGCAGTTTAAAAAGCTCTAAAATCGTGTCCACCTGGCCCCTACAAGTATCCCCGGCTTGAGGCTTTAGCAAAACTAAAAAATCATCGACAAATCTAAAAACGCGTAAAACCTTCCCTCCCTCATTAAAAACTTGTTACGGCCAGCGTACACGGCCAGCGTACTACAAACCGTTCAAAATTGGCTCACCCACCAATTGGAAGAAATCAAAACTAGCATTAAGACGTCGGAACAACGACGACGCAAAATTGTTTATCGTAACCCGGCAAATTCTGAATCCGACAGCAATATAAACCAACCGCTCACATACCAAACTGAGTACCCCATGCCTATTCAGGCTCCCCCGCTGGCCCCAGGGGCGACAATGGCACCTCCTCAATAATAAATTCATGATTGCAGGCATTTCTAAAGATAATCATAAAAGATCTAAACAAGAGCAACTCGATATTTTCCAGCGGAACTGCAGGCGGTTCAAAGATAGGAAAAAGAGGGCCACTCTTAATCTCTTCCTGCAGACCCAAACTTCAACGCCTGCAGTTCTGGCGCTACAATAAACCGGCCTACAGGCGAAACTGCCTGAATATAACACATTTCCGGGAAATGCGTGCACCTGTGTTCTCGTACACAATGCGTACACCGCTTGTCAGATCGACCTCGATCCTTCAGAGGGGCACGAATACACGATGGTCAAAATCCTTCCCAATAGAAGACGAGATCCTAGCTTGCACATTCTCGAAGTAAACAGCTCTCCAAAACAGTGTGGCTTCAACGAAATCTTTCTTAAGGCAATTAAAGAAGCAGATAAGCACCCACTGGTGATCGTGGGGGACTTTAACGCCGCCAGCTACCACTGGGGTTATACCCGTGAAGTCCCCAAAAGACGAAAATTGGCAGAAGTTATGTCCACGCTCCGTCTATCGCTCCTCACAGACCCGATGAAACCCAGTAGAGTTGAGAATTCTGTAAACCGCGATACCTGCCCGGATCTTAAATTGGTTAAAAACATTTCCTACGCGACATGGGAGAACTTAGAAGAAACGCTCGGCAGTGGCCACTGTCTCCTCAGAATCACAATATCCGCTAAAATAGGCCGCAGGACGTGGACCCAAGCTGAGCTCACAGATTGGACAGCCTTCCGCTCTCAGGCGATCCCGTCTGTACCAGGGGCGGGAGGATATGCGAAATGGGCGAAACAGCTCCTTGAAGCCAACTCAAAGTGTCTTAAAACTATAAAGACTTCAGAAGACACTCCCGCTGTAGATAAGTACCTGCTCCACCTTTGGGACGCCCGCAGAAGCTTAACTAAACGATTGCGGAAAAACAAACTCAACCGCAAGCTTAAACTTCGAATAGCCGAGTTGAGTAAGCAAGCGGAAAAATATGCTGCACAACTCAGCGAATCCAATTGGATAGAACGGTGTAATGTTGCAGCTAGAGAGATGAATACAAGAAAGGCATGGCGCCTCTTTCCCACTCTCGTCGATCCCGCACAAACCAGAGGAGAAGCGCAGAGGCAGCTCCGTCGAGCACTGCACGGCTTTCAGGGAACCAACTCCCAGTTGGCTGATGCTTTATGCGATAGATACCTATGTTGCTCCCTGGAACCGGACGGGAATGCGTACGAATACGCGCGTAGAGAAAACCGTCAGCTCGACGCCCCTTTTGAAATGTGCGATCTGAAAGCAGCACTAAACAAAATGTGCAGGGGCACCGCCCCGGGCCGGGATCTCATCACGGTAAAACTTTTAGCAAATCTGTCGGACGATTCCTATCGGCATCTATTAGAGCACATTAACGTGATCTGGGATGGCCAACCGCTTCCAGCCGACTGTAAAACAGCATTAGTGACCTTCACCCTAAACCGGGCAAGCAAATCAGCACGGACAACCTCAGACCTATATCATTAACTTCGTCTGCCGGCAAATTGAATGGAAGCAATGGTTAGAGACCGCAGTGGCGTAAATCATGGGGGGGGGTCAGGGGGGTCCTGACCCCCCCTCTGTGTTCAGGCTGGGGGGATACCCCATGCAAGTGTCCCCCCTCGAGATTTGTCGTCCAACTGTCACATTTGAATTTCTTGACAGTCAAGGACAACGCGCTTTCCGTAAAACCAACTCTGAAATCTGAAGCACCTTCATTGAACAGAAACTAAGTACTTCAAGCGGGTACACACGATGGAAACTAAGTACTTCTAGCCGCTCGGTACACACGATGGGGAATACCTTTATGCGTTATCACAAAAAGTGTTACAATTTTTATTGCGTAATTTAACCCTAATAATGCAGCTGCAAAAATGCTAGCGCCTGCCTACGAGTTGCTATTAGAAACTTCGCCATGGGCGGGATGTCGATTACTACTGGATACTCAATGCTATTTTTTCTGATTAGGCGCCGATGCTTGTTTTATAATAATAATAATATTAATATTAATAATAATAATAATAATTATTACTATTATTATTATTATTATTATTATTATTATTATTATTATTATTATTATTATTATTATTATTATTATTATTATTATATGAATGCATAATTTATTTTTATATGATTAAAAAATAAAGCATCTATATAAAAACAAAATGACCGCCATTGCAAGATGTGTGTCCCCCCTTGTGGTCTTCATGGATTTACGCCACTGGAGACCGTCTCTCCACGTACCTCGAGCGCAAGGGATGTTTCGCAGATTCCATGTCTGGCTTTAGGCCCCACCTGTCTGCACAAGATATCCTCCTGCAACTAAAGCGAGACATTATCCAACCCATTCACTCGACGCACAACGACAGGGCCATTCTCGCTCTCGACCTTAGAGGCGCATTCGACAACGTTAAACACGAAAGCATCCTAAACAACTTGAGTGGTACCCACTGCGGCAGGAAAACCTTCGCCTACATCAAAGACTTTCTCTCAGAGAGACTGGCGATTATTCGCATGATATACAAGGAACATGGACCCTTCAAGATGGGGACGCGGGGCACCCCGCAAGGAGCTGTCCTTTCCCCGCTGCTATTCAACATCGCCATAATGAAGGTTCCGCGGGCATTGGCAGAGGTGGAAAAGGTATATCACGCCATATAAGCCGGTGATATAACGATATGGACAAATCGGGGCAGTTTAGGGGAAATTGAAGAGCGCCTCCAGCAGGCCGCCTCCCTTGTGGACGACTATGCGGCCCAGTGCGGGTTGCAGTGCGCTCCATCCAAATCTGAATTCCTGCACATCAGAGAAAACATAAAAGACAGGATGACCCTAAACTTGACGGTATCAGGAGCACCCATTCGAGAGGTTTCCGAAATTCAAATCCTTGGCCTGCTGACCACAACAGAACCAAGAACGGAATTACTCTAGACAAGCTCCGGAAAATGCACATGATCATGTGCATTTCCAGAGTCTGTTTGAGACTCGGCATATGATCCGCCGAGTCTCAAACAGACGTGGGGGGCTACGAGGCAGGGACGCGCTTCGGCTCACCCATGACTTTGTAACTAGCAGGATTCTCTATTCAACGCCGTACTTAGGAATGCAGAGTCGATGCGATTCTGAAGAAAGTAATTAAACGCGCCCTTGACTTACCCATCAGCACATCAAATCAGAAGTTCTCTGCACTGGGAGTCTTCAACTCTCTACAGGAGCTAATAGAAGCACATCTCACAAATCAGTATACGCCTTAAGCAGACGGCACCCGGTCGGCGCCTACTGGACCGCCTATTGATCAGACACCAAAGCAAAACAGAACACGCGGAGCATGTCACTGAAATGAGGAGAACCAAACTCTGGGTGTCCTTGCTTCCCCGTGATATGACTAGGGTGGCGCACCAGGGGAGAAGGCAAGCGCGCGCTGAGGCGCTCGAAAAACGGCTTGGCTCCCGTAATGGGGCCTATTACGTCGATGGGGCCGGACCGTCGCCCAGGGGTTACTACACGGCGGCGGTGGTACGTCAAGAAACACAGGTGGACGGCCTCACTTTCAAAGCCACAAACTGAAATCAGGCGGAGGAGGTAGCCATCGCATTGGCGGTGTCCCATCCTAAATCAAAACAAATAGTTACAGACTCTGGAAGAGCCTGCGAGAGCTATCTGGCAGGGGAAATCTCTCCGCTGGCTAATAGACTATTGAAATTGAGTATCAGGGACCGCGATCCCACCCCAAAAGCTCTTATATGAACTCCAGGACATCAGGGTCTCCGTCGTAATGAGGCTGCACATTCAGTGGCCCGCGCGCTTACTTCCCGGGAGACTCCCCGTTGCCCTGATAGGCCTGAACGTCCCACACCTTTAACACGGTTCCGAGAAATCAGAGACTACTACACTGAACAACGCCGCTTCTATCCCGAACCATCGAAGGAACTCTCGAAAACAGATGAGCGCGTCCTGCGGCGCCTACAGACAAACACGCTCCTTTGTCCAGCCGTACTAAAACATTACGACCCGAAAATAAGTGGGCAGTGCCAGTACTGTGGTGAAGTGGCCGACACTTACCATATGGTCTGGGCCTGCCAAATTAACCCAAAATTAACCCTAATCCCCAACCCCACCAAACAGTGCGGGGAGGCGACCCTGCTCAATAGCTCAGAACTAGAGGCACAGCGAACTCTGGTCCAGCGGGCTTGGGCGGCGGCTTCGACTAATGACGTCCCGGACTACTGATGTCTACCAGCCCGGTGGGGATAAGGGCTATCTAGAATTGCCTGTTACAATAAAGGTTTTTTCCTCCTCCCCCCGATACCAAACGCTATACCGAATGCTATACATGCAAAAAAAAAATAAAATAAAGACATGCCATAGTCAGTTGAATGGCCACAGGCTTTCGACACACACTTTGTAATTTACAAAGCGTGCTTCAATTTTTGTTGTTTTATTCATTCATTATTTTTATGAATTTCGGAAAACATTATCGAATTTCGGTCCCGAATTTCGGAAAGCATTATCGGTCTGACCAGACGCTCGTGACCGGTACACTCTAAGACAAAAGGGTGTTAAAAGAGTGTGCCGTTCGTCCTCTTGGGGACTAATGGGGCTGCCACAACCATTAGTCCCTTTAAGGACTAACGGCATCGGGTCTAACAGTTAGTCCCCTCAAGGGACTAACATTTAGTCCTCACATTTACACCTTCGCGGGCAACCATTAGTCCCCACAGTTGCACCTCAAGGGACTAACATTTAGCCCTCACATTTACACCTTCGTGGGCAACCGTTAGTCCCCACAGTTGCACCTCACCGGACGAACGGTTGGTCCACTCAAATGCTCCACTGGGATGAACTTTTTATCCTCAATTCAAATGATGCGTTAATCCCCAGGGATGATTTTGCACAGTTACTCTCTGCAAGGCTTAATACTTTTCTCGCGTGTTTTTCTCCGCAGTGAGCAACAAATGGCGCGGAAAAGAACACGCGAAAAAATATTTAGTCATGCTTGTTTCACTGCTTTCGCAGTCACTGCATCAACGAAAGACAAAGTGAGACAATGAAATGTTTTATTTTTCTATATACATATAAAGTTTCTGCATTCTTTCTGTGAATTCGCTGCCAGATGTCAAATTCAGGTCCATCCGCGTTGTCATATCTGGTACAGTCGTCGTTGTCAAGCTGCTCCAACGGAAGCGACATATGACTGGCATTGAACGCACAAGCGCACGAAGCCTTCTGCACGTAGTGGACAACGTCTGCACAAAAAGATTGCAAATAGCTAGTCACATGTGACAGTCACATGTGAAAGGAAGCACCCGCCAGTTGCCGGTGCACTTCAAGCGCGCGGCATACAACCGAGCTCGTTGACGGCAACCGCAATGCGTTTTGGACGAGTCGCACCGCAGCGGCGAGGCCTCTGCCCAATATCGCGAGCCCGCAGCTCATCACCGTGGCGAGAGCGTCCAGGCGGCCGACGGCAATGGCGGCCAATTTTCAGGCAGTCACAAAGCACAGGCGAGCGGACGCCGAAGCCGACCTTCGCGGTGCATTTCGTGCGCGCGATATATACAACACGATCGAGCCCGTTGCCAACTAGCGCGATGCGCTTCGCGCAAGCGACATATACAGAAAAAACATGGTGAATCGGTATAACAAGAAAGTGAAACGTGTCCTTACAGAAGTAGTCGAATGTTTACTGCACATTGATATAAGAGAGCTTGCACAATGTTTATTGGTGTGTTGACAGTTATAGCACCCGTGGATGCATCCACGGTTACGCTTGATGGTACATCTGTATCCCGACGACTAACGTCTATGATAAATTATTCAAGAAACCCTTGTGGTCATAAATGCTTGTGGTAGCTGTACGGAGAGCGGAGTCATTGAAAGCGGTGTGACAGCCAGAAGAGCGTCAATGATTGGGCGCCGAACTTGGGCTAAGGTCGCCTACTCGCGGCATGTTAGAGTTATTGAACAACGCTGCCCGACCAGAGGGAAACGCAACGCGCGTCGTGTCTTCCCCGTTGGCCGGCTGTGATTTTTCGCGGGGCGGGCTAGGAACATGGCTAGGGAGGCGGAGTTACGGCCACGCGACGCACTCGCGCGTCGCACAGCTATTTTTGGTATGGACGGATGCTACGTGTGTGGATGCTAGGGGTAAGGTCACCACCTGGCAGTGTGTTAATGCGTCGGCAAAATTGCACGTTTACTATTCGAAACACGCCGAATGGGACGGACGCGGAGAAACAACGCTTTGAAGAAACTAATCGTGCATTTCACGGTCATAATGCATTACTTCTCTTAGCAAGAGCACTGTGAGAGGACAGTGGTAGATATAAAAAGCTTGTTTTTAAAGCCTGTAAAGTATGTGTCCATGGCGCAGTGGATAGCGTGCCCGGCATCTCTTGTCGCGGACCTAGAGGTCGTAGGTTCGACTCCCGTTGACGGAACATTTTTTTCTTTGTCTTCTGATGATGCGTATTTTTTTCGACGTCATTTCCGTGACGGAAATACGTTACTCAAATCTTGGTGGACCCCGGCATAAAACACTTTCGTGTTAAAATAAAGTATGATCACTTACTTGTGAAATAATCCAGCGCCAATTTACTGCCCAGAGTCAGATTGAATTCATGGATCCGATAGGCCTATGTCTTCTCGGCCACCATTCCCAGCCGGTGTCGACGCAGTGCCGTTGCTACGCCGGCGCACCGTGGCCGGAGAAATACAGCGCGGCGTCTCGGCGTGTCGAGACCAGCTCCAAACTTCATGGGTGCAGCGAAACGTAAAAGCAGCACCGCACGCTCATCCACGCATACGCTGCATACGTGTTTATCCAAGGCACCGCCAGCACCGCGGCGTAGTTTCTAAATCGTGGAATGCTCCGAGCGCGACACAACCGCCAACGCGCCTCCATGAAAACAAGTGAGAAGACTGACCAAGAGCGAGGAGGACGGTTAGTTTCCTTGACAACGGTTTGCACACGTGACGTATCTCCCGCGCGGTTCATCCCCTTGGTGCCTTTGGAACTGGTTTGCACACGGCACGCATCCCTCTGTGGTTACTCCTCAACGGTCTATCCGTTCAACGCGCGCGCCTATTGGGCTCCATTACTACTCTTTCGGGTAATTTTGCCTTAGAGTGTAGTGCATTGACTCGGCCGCAGGGCCCTACGGGAATGTCCGCCTTTTATGTCAGTATATTTTGTAAAGGCGAAAGCCTTTAATGTATCATGTTCACGTCCGTCCATCCGTCCCTGCGTCCGTGCCCTGGCACGGTGCCAGGTGGCCGCCGGGGCGCGCCAACGGACGTCAGTCGCGCCTCGCATCGAACTCTACAGCGCTCGCGCTTTGATTGCGTTGCGTCGCTGTGCCCAGCGTGCCCACTCATGCAAGAAGGGAGACGCGCGCATCGCGTTCCATTCTGACCGACACCGTCTCAATGGGCACAGGCGTTCGCCGACCACACTTTGGAATTTATACTGTCTCATACTCGCGATGACCGGTGTCCGTCCGGTCCCCTGGCACGGTCCCCACTATGGCGTCTCCCCCCTCACGCGAGAGGATAAATGAGCCTTATGAGCGCTGGAATGCGGATGGCGTCTGCACGATGCGCAAAACGTGGGAAATACCGCAGCAAGCGCTGTCCTGTCTGCTTCTTCAAGTCCGTGTTTTAGGGCCGAAGCTCCTTATAGCATCACCTGGGCGGTTCTCGGTTGACCATCCATCCTGAGTAGCCAGTAGGCACTGGATTTCGACCTCCAAGTTAATGCCTGTGTGAGATGTCTCCTGTGCGTGATTAAACAATAAAAAAAATTCACAGCGTACATGTAAAATTAAAGTGAGCTGCAAGTTGCCATGACTCATCGACCATTTAGTATAAACGCGCCCGATCTCACGTCGTTGATGATGTACTGCGCAGAATTCGCGGATGATTACCGGTTTACCGACGAACCTCCGAAGCTTCGCCCACTCATCATCATTCACTCCGTGGATATGGTGTCCTTCATCTCCAGTTCTCGTCTAGTTTCCGAGAGGGCGCTCTCCCATAGACATGCGCCCTCTCGTCGGAGATATACCGAGAAAATACAGTTTGTGTAGAATGGGAAGGAAGACAAGCAGCAAGGACAGCGTTGACATTAGCAAGGGGCTGAGACAGGGATGTGTCCTTTGTCACCCCGCTGTTATTCATGCTGTACATGGTGAGGATGGAAAAAGCGCTAGAAGGGAGCAACATTGGATTTAATCTGTCACACAAACAGGCAGGCGCGATGGTTGAGCAGAAGCTTCCAGGTCTATTTTATGCTGACGATATTGTCTTATTTGCGGACAGTCAAGATGATATACAGCGGCTGGCAGATATATGCGGAAGGGAGGGCGAGGCTCTAGGACTAGGTTTTAGTGCAACAAAATGTGGATTGATGGTATTCAATGATCACGAAGACCATGCGGTCTTAATACAGGGCCAAGAAATACCGAGGGTAAGCGAATACAAGTACCTCGGAGTGTGGGTAAATGAGGGGGGATAGATATGGAGGTACAAGAAAGCATCGGTAACAAAGGGAAAGAGGAATGCTGCAATCATAAAGCACAGAGCGTTATGGGGATACAATAGGTACGAGGTGCTTCGGGCTGTGGAAGGGTGTGATGGTTCCGGGGCTTACATTTGGGAACTCAGTGGTGTGCATGAAGTCAGAGGTGCAATCTGGAATGGATGTAAATCAAAGGACTGTGGGACGCCTCGCGTTGGGCGCTCACGGGAAGACGACAAATGAGGCTGTAAAGGGTGATATGGGATGGACAGGTTTTGAAGTGAGGGAAGCTCAGAGCAAAATTAGATTTGAAGAGAGGCTGCGGAAAATGAAGGAGAGTAGATGGGCGGGAAGGTTTTCAGGTATTTGTATGAAAAAGCGTCGACACGCAGTGGAGAAAAAGAACTAGGAGGCTCACCAGTAAATATACGGCTAGCAGTGTGGGCGACATGGCAACAAGGAGCATTAAGCGAAAAGTCAGAGAGGCGGAGAGGACTTATTGGATGACAGCGATGGAAAAGCCGGCTCTCAGTGACTACCGAAAGGGAAAAAAGAAAAAACGAAATAAGGAGGGAGAGGTTTTATGATAATTCAAGGGGAAGCGCTTTACTGTTTGAGGCAAGGTCGGGTTGCCTTAGAACGTAGCTATAAAGCGAGATTCTGTAACGAAGAAGAACAATGTACATGCTGTGGGGGAACTAAGGAAACGATGGAACATGTACTGATTGAATCATCAGCGATATCCACCCAGATATACGTGTGGACACGAGTCTACATGAAGCCTTGGGTTTTAGGGACAACAATGGAAAGCTGAACACGTCCGCGATAGAAATAAGTAAGAGAGCGGTTAGAGTATTGGTGGCAGAAAAGTAGAGATAAAGGACAAAAATGAAGAATGGGGGAAAAATAAGGTCATTCTGCCTTAAGAAGCAGAGAGATGGACCGTGAACTTATAATTTTCTTTGCTGTAATAACATATTTAATCAATGTAGATAAGGCATTAGGCCACCATAAAAAGAAAGTTTTTTTTCGAGCCTGGTGGCAGACATGTCACCGCCCCGTTATAAAGGGGACGCTCATAGCATCCATCCATCCATCCATCGTACAAAATGGCGGTTGGGTGAAGGTACGCTAGATGGCGTTGGCGGTGCAGCTGCTCTCCGATTGCGCGGGGATCTCTCATTCCCCGGATCGCCGTACGAGTGCGCTTGCCGGATCGTGCTGCTTGGCGGACCATGGACGACGACCGGTCGTTGAAGTTTGAATAAAATTTCGCACACACTATCGCTTTGATTACTGCTGGGCGAAACCACTGAAGATTTCACGGTGTAACCATGATTGCTTCAGTCACCATAACTCTCATCGACCCTTTAGTATAAACGCGCCCGATCTCACGTCGGTGATGATGTACTGGGCAGAATTCACGGAAGATTCACGGTTTACCGATGAACCTCCGCAGCTTCGCCCACTCATCATCATTCACTCCGTGGATATGCTGTGATTTTTTTCGGTGCGCTTCAACGAAATTTTCAAACATGAACGTGAGAATACGAACGCATGCATAACGGAGGCAGATTAGTCCCGCATCTCGCTGCGATTTTCGGTAAAAAGTAAAAATGGCACACATTACGTTTGTGTGCCATTCCACTGAAAGTGCAGAAAAAAGACATGACATAGTTAGTCGAATGGCCATAAGGTTACGCCAAACACACTTTGAAATTTACAGTGTCCATCAATTTTCTGTATTGTTCAACTATGTGTCCTCTTGTGTCAAGCAGTAATTGTTACACTGTGAAGGATCAGCGCTGTTGTCGTGGCGCTTCGTATGACGGTTTCTTTTAACCGCAAGGGTAGGATCGACGGGATTAATTACTTCATTTACCAATTTAAAAGCTGGGCGACCTAATTTCTGGTATTATGAAACATGGTTACACAGCTCTAAGCGTTGTGCAACACTAATTACAAATACACGAGAACCATTAGTGCTTTGGATTTCGCTTATCTAACGTTACCTCGTTGTCATTTAGTAGTGTACTTTGTTATGTTATTGCCACGCATTGTCATACTTTTAGAATCCTGTAACATGGCTTGCACTTCTTTTCTATTGCTTAACGCCTCTTTATTGGCCTCGAGGGCCACCACTGGAAACGCCGGCGCCACCATCGACGTGACGTGCTTGGCAGGATCACGCGGTCTCAGCGGCCGCGTCGGCTGCTTGTGGAGCGCTGCCGCGTGCTTTCTAAAAGAGTTTCAAGCCCCACCTGCGCTGTGGTCTCTTCGAATGCGGAGGTTTTCTCGCATTGTGAACACAACTGAACCCACTGTGATAGGAATGACTGCATCCGAAAGCAATGAATATGCTGCTCGGTGCCGCAGTGCCGGACGTACGCAACAGATCGAGTCCGGTGTAAGCCTGCACGGTGCACCGGTGCCCGTGGGATAAGAAACTGCATGAAGAGTGGGTTGTAGAGCTAAGAACCGGCAAGCAGCCATCGGCTACGAGTCGTGTGTACAAAAAGCACTTCCGCGACGACGACCTTCGCTACTGCGTCGGTGCTGTGATGTTGAGTAGCAGAAAGCGCGCACTGAGACGATCGTTCGCGCGCGCTTCCCGTAGACTAACGGTGCTTATCTCCCCGTAGCATAGAAAATGCGCTGCCTTTTATCTCGTGCGATACCATCTCAGAACGTTCCCGTGCGATCTCTTGATCGTCGGCCCCGTGCTCAGCGTCTACAATATGGGCTGCAGATACTTCAGTCATTGTTTAGATACGTTGGACTTAAAAAAAATCGCAGGGTTCCTTATGCATTCCTTTAGGATGACCGGGAAGGCGAAAGCCACCTTCTCCTTCTTGTCAGTCGATGTATTGATTTTCTCCACCCCACTCCAAAAACTTTCTGCAGCTAACGCGGTTTTACACTGCCTCCGTGATTGACTCACCGATCACGGAGGCTGTGCAAAGCTACTATGTCGTGGCAACACGTCATCATGTGGCATCACGTTATGAGGCTTCATGACGACGTCATAACGACGTCACAAATTTGGACAATCTGTGACGTCATGATGACGTGATATGGTGACGTCATGACGGTGATGGTGACTTTTTTGGCATTACTCGTGCTGACGCCGCCGACGCGGGACGCCTTCGGTCAATCTTCCCGTTTGATGAAGTATCGAAGGCTTTCGCCTTCATAAGCTATGCACAGCGTTCGCTGGTGGATACATAGCGAGCGAGTCAAACGCTGCGGTTGATGTGTGCTGCATTTATGTTGGCAATAACAATCTTTCTGTCAATCGTGCATTGTCATGGCGCAAACACTACGCGCTGAAAAGCCCAAATTTATTTGCGCCCCTCTCAAACTCAAGGTTGGCCTCTCCAACCCCATGCATTTTCTTGGAGCCTTACTTATTTATGCTGTTCGGACACGATCATACTGACATAATTGCTGGGCAACTCACCAAGTAATGCTGGGCGTTATAATTTTGCATTTCACTCTTTACGTGTTGTTGTTACCCTGCTTTGCGGCTGCAGGTTGCTGCAATAACTTTTCTTTCTTTCACCGCTAATTGAAGTTCACATGGGTTCACAGCCGACGTTTGCAGAACAAATCCGGCGAACGTATCTTCTTTCGTTTCCTTGGCGTAGACCACTTCTCCTTCCACCAGCAATATCGATGTGGTGAAGCTTTGCCCTATGAATTTGTCGAGAGCGGCAAGTACAGTGGAATGCACAATAATTTAAGGAGTATATATTTAAAATGTCATCGCATTTTCTCATGCTTTGTGTGGTAACCAAACGAAACGAACACTTTGAAATAACAGAAGCAGCGGCAATTGCTCGCTTAGAAGACTGATCAATATGCAGCGCGAGGCAACATGTCCAATGACATTGAAACATACACGAATTTTGACCGAAAACAAAATCGTTGAATCGTCGGCACGGGATATCGCAAGTTGCCATAGGCGCGTTGAAGTCGTAGTTGTAACAAAATTCTTCTTGAACTGTTCTGATAGCGTCCTGGCAACAATAGTTGTTTGTGTACTCACAAATTTTCATATTTTGTGGCCTAAAGTTCACGACACGGCGCCAAAACCCGCTCGTAGCGAAAGCGAAACCATCAGTACGAACATACATGCAGACGCTCATATATACGAAAGCTCCGTCGGTCGCCGCGAACTTGAGCAATCACCGGCTTGAGGCTTCTTTCTGTTATGCTCCATTTGGTTATACATGCAGTCTACTTTAACAACATATTTCACATATCTTGCGCTCCGCTACTGACTACATTTCACGCAAGAAGCCGGTTCAGGGGTCTGCATCGCGGTGACCGCGTAAAGCGGGCGCTCCGTTTTCTGCAAAGAGACAGCGACTGTAAACTATGTTGTGCTTTCTGTTCGTCGAAAATTATTTTAACAGTAAAGAACGTATTTCGCTTCGAAATTATGCACAGAAATGTCCTGGAGCGCTTCCGCGAGGTGTTTTGTAGAGCGCCGACAGCAAATCCTATGGGGAGCGCGCGGCGGTATCCTGCCTAGCACGCAATCGAGGCGCGTCCGATAGAGGACGACTCCGTAACTCCTCGCGGCCAATAAGGTTCAGTACAGCGCGCACACTTCCGTATTGTCTGCTACCAAACAACTCATACAAGTTTGTTTGTATGCAACGATAGCTAACAAAATTTAACGTGTGGTTGTGGTTAGTGGAGATAACAACGGCAAATTGTTTCCAGTTCTGCGATGCACCAAGCCAATACAAGATTAAGAATAACTCGACTAATTTAAGATTAAGAATACCTACTTTGCGATGATGGTCCTTGCGATGCGATATTTGTTCTGAAAAAAGAGTGAACGATTGTGGAGGAAAAAGTTGCACCGTAGCTTTTAAATAGGTGATAAAAGAGAAGCGATTCTTTGAAATGCCGAAAAATGAATGTTCGATGGAATATTTTAAGGCTTCAAACTGCGCAGTTCTGTTACAATAACAGACTATAAAATTCGTGCAATTTTTCTGGGCCACTTAGTCAGAATAGCTTTCCTTCTTTGGTGCCCAATAAGGCGGTGCCACACTATAGTTCATAGGTAATTAGTGTCGTATTCCTGCGTTAAACTGTAAAAATCCACCATCGTCAATTTTCTTCAAATGTTGCGGGGTTCGCCTTTCAAACCTTTTAGTAACAACTGTAAAGTTTTTCATAAACATCACAAAGCAGTGCAAACACAGCTTTTGAAGAGTATAGCTCTCAGGAACTACCGCATCAGAATATAAAAAAAAAATATCCGAGAATTTTCTCAAGATATACTAATTAGTCTATAAAAAGAAACAACAAGAAAGCGTTTACGGCTTTGAGGAAACTGGTTTCCGTTTATTTGTTGTCCAACTGATTCACACAAATCGCTACACAACGCGACCAACTAGATAACTCCTACCAAAAATCATTCACACAGCCTATCGATAGCGTTAATCACTTCATACTTTACTCAACCTGAGTAATCACTTATGTTAGAAAAACATCTCCGGACCACCGAAAGTTATTTTCGCGTATGTATATGGACGATGTTACACAGTGCACAATCATGGGACAGTCTGGCTAAAGACACTAGTGCCCTATAACACTGCTGGTTTACTGTGCAGCAATCACGGAGCTACCATGGCGTAGGGCTAGTAGGCACGTAGCTATTTTAATCTGCAAAGCCTGTATTAGCCAATATAGTTATTTCTGCATGCAACAATACGCATCGAGCAAATCGCGCCGCTAAAACCTTTACGGATAGCGATTTAATACGGATGTAACATAAACAGCATGGTATTGCCCGTAATGTTACAGCTCCCATCGGGATGCGTCTGCCCCCGGCAACCCGGCGGCGTTATGGTCAGATGTGGCAGTCGTATTTTGATCAGTTATTCTGTCAACTTTCTTAATTCACACCTTGCCATGAAAGATGTAGAGTAAACATCCTGTTATATAATTAACGAGACAGGAAAATTTAACTCGCATTGTTTTACATAATCACTCTTGGTTTCTTCGACTTTGCTTTTTTTTTTTGCGTCTCCCCCTAATTAAGTAGTACAGCAACGGTGACCTGTGATCAAAGTAAGTAACAAAACAAATTCTGACGGTTTCCTCGTGGTAGCGTTGATTCATGCGTCCAATGCATTCACCTAGAATAGGGAACAGGTTGTTTTATCGCCGCATTATGCAGTGACATGGCGAGATTAAATTGCGACAGAGAGTCAGGTGAAAATAAAACAATAACATCCTATTTATAGGTTCTGCCATGACACACGGGACGCATAAAAGTTATCGTCACCGTCGATAGCAGCTCCATTGTTCATCGCTACATGTATAAGATCAAGGCACGATAATCGTTAATCACAGTATGAAGAGCAACGGAAACACAGCGACATGTTATATAGCCTTGTTGCGGGCCATCCAAAGCTAATGAAACCACAGAGTTGCGATAAGCCTGGTGAAAAATAAGCCAGTTCACCCATGCGCGAGCGCAGTATTCGCGTGTGGAGGCGCAACCACCATGCCCCGAGTACACCGTTTTCGCGACCAAGCGATTGCAGGCGTGAACTGGCGACCGACGCGCTTTGTCGACGAGGTGCCCAGTTCTCGTGTGTGCGGCCTCTGCCGCGTGATTCCGAAGCACACTGTGCTGTTGCCATGCTCGCACGCTCTCTGCCAACCATGCCACGAAGCCAGTTGCCTAGGGTGCAGTGGGCGGTGTCCTTTGGATCTAGAGCCCTTCGAGGAAGCGGAATGTTTCAGTTATGACTTGCCGACGAGAAAAGCAAATACCTTTAAGGTGAGAGAAAGCTCTTTCTATCAGTTTTAGAGAAAAAGTAATCATTTGCAACATCTCTAATGAAAATCTAAGCGCTTAGGGCTATAATTGGGGCAGTGTATTACACAGAAAAAGGCAGCGCGACTTACAAAAAGTCAGGAGACAGAGATAGAAATCGACGTATATATGTGTCTCCGGTCTCTCTGTGTTGAAATATAAACAAAGGCAGGACACAGATAGAAACAGACGTATATATGTGACAGCTGTCTATCTGTGTCTCATGTAGACGTAGACAGGAGAGCCCGTTAGAAACAAACGTATATGTGTGCCTTCTGTCCATCTGTGTCGCATCCCGACAAAGACCGAAGACATGATACTGTGTCTGCGTGTATCTATTGCAGACGAAGGGAGTCACAGATAGACACCGATGTCTATCTGTGTCCGCTGTTTATTTGTGTATCTGGCTGACGAACACAGGAGGCACAAACACAAAAATAAAGCCTGACCGACTTCGTCTAAGTCGTGCGGCATTTCTCAGACTATAAGCAAATCGTCCAATTCTAGGTGCTGTTGGAAATGTATAACAGCCAAACTCGACAAACGAAGCCTGGTTTATTTTTTATTGGTACCGAAACGAGCATTGTTCTGGCAGCTTCCAAATATTTGTCATCGGCCAGTACCACAGGTCAGTGCCTTCTACGGTATCTGTATTGTAAGTGCGCCTAGCAAGAATGGTCGCAGCAGGCTTGAAGGTGAAACATCATAGGTGAAACATCATTAGGTGAAACATCATAGTTAGTTTTCAAAATAGTTTGTATCGCATACTCATTCCATTACGTCGAAATGTCTCGAATGGGTTTCAATGGAATATTGGATACGGGGCTTCTTTTGAGTTCCGTCTCAGCTATATACTGCAGCCCTTGGCAGAGAACACGAAAATATCTAATGATGAATATGCGTTTGAACATTCCCAGGCGCTTTGCGATTCAGATATACACAAATGAAACGGTCGATGGGTCGTTCGCATTTTCTTTGCAATCTGATTACGTGAATCTCAGAAAAATACATTGCACTTGTCTTTTTTTCTCATTCTTCAATGAAGGTTTATTGCTGGAACGAAACTCACGGATGTGAGTACAAGGGCGCCATGGAAGATATGCTGAGGCACTTCGAGAAAGAATGCTCATTCCACGCCGTTGAATGTCTACGATGCGGAAAGGCAGTGCTGCACAGGGAACTGGCAACGCACTACCTGACCGGATGCCCTGCAGGTGTTTCTTCAGCACGCCGCACAGAAAACGCGTCCTCGGATTTCAGAGCACTGACACTTCAAGATCTGAGGAATGCTCTCGAAGAAGTGAAAACGCTGTTGAAGGACCCGAACCACGACCAGGTGCTGCCATCGATTCAAAGTCAGGTTAACGAGCTCACAGAGCAGGTCAGGAACCAGGAATCCTGCTTGGCCGAAATCACCCTCGAGTCTAGATCTGTAAGTGCAGAAACGGCTCAAGTCGCGGATTGCTCGGCCGTCTTAGACGAACCGACTTCTTGTCGAAGTCGAGTGGATGGAGCGAGCACGTCGTCGTCGTCACTGTACTGCTCGCAGAAAATGTTGGTTAATCGGAAGCCGGAAGACTTCTTCGACCTATCATCTAGCGTTCTGAGACACATGCGGAAAACCTCCACGCAAGATTATCCCCAACACGTCATTAAATATTTTGGGTCTTCTAACGTTAGTTGTCACTTAATGTTGACCAGGGAGCTGTCAACGGCACGCACCTGGAGGGAAGTGCTCGGGAGTGTGACGTATATTGTGACCATCGAAAAACGTGACAAAGCAGTTCTATGGGCGGATTTGAAGACAGAGGTCTGCGTAATCAGGGTGTTGCACACGAAGGACTCGTACTTTAAGGTGGAAGTCTGGCCCTGCTTCGCCGATGTGCGCACGCTCTTCGTGGAGATCAAATTTCTTGGAAGGACTGGAGGCCTCTCGCTGTTCAGTGCCAACTTTCTACGTCACCGCATTCGACGAGAAGCGAGAGCAAGCATTTCCACTGCATCCTTCCGATTCGCCTTTCTCATCTAAGGAGGACGGAAAGTCACTGGTTGATTTTCACGGAAGATACGAAATGCCGCTTGATGAGTTGAAAAGCACTGGTTGCATACGTGACGGAAAGCTTAAGCTTGAGATTGCGCTCTCAAACAAATCGAACACGGAGGCAACGCGCTCCAATTCCTGAAATTGCGCCTCACTAGTGGATTGTTTCCATTCATCTTTATCTCCTAAGTGAAATCACATGCATGCCTAAAGTATTAATTAAATGAATAGACCACCGAGGATCATTGAACTGTTGGGCTAGTGTTTGTGAGACATGTGGTTTTGAAGAACGAAAACTTGGCGATGAAACTACATCAACAAAAGCGAGCACAGACAGGAACGGCGCACAACTTGCAATTGCGTTAGACAGGCCTGCCTACATAACTTCGTTGCAAGTCGAGCGTCTTTTTTGTCTGTACTCGCTTTCGTCGATGTAGTTTCATCTTCAAAGTTTCGCTCTTCAAAACCACCAACGAACGACCGAGCTCCAGCCCAGTGACCATATTATGCACTGTTAAATCCTTTTTTCTATGTCACAAAAATGTGTGACATGAACTTGGAAAATTTCGAAACTTTTCATTTTAAATAAAGTGATCGCTGCGAAAAGCTTTGTTTCTGGTTTTGTCATGCTAGCCGGGGAACTCTTTCTATCGTCGATGAAATGATTAATGTAGCTCATGAAATTTATTGACTTTTGTGCCATTTTTTCTTATGGCACTGTATATAACTAGCCTATTCGTAACTCCATGAACAGTTATCTTCTCAACGGGAAATTATCATTGTCAGGAACGTCATTTCACCTTGAACTTTCCGAAATTTTGGCTGCTTCGCACTAGTGGTGCCAAGCCTATACAGGAAGAAGGTACCTGGGTGGGCGTTCTTATATTCTCTTTATTTCTTGTTTCTTCTCTTTCTTTCTGTTTCACTCGATTTGTTGTGTATCTTTTTTGTATGTTTATTTATATTTCTATCTTTCTCTCTATATTTATTTCTCTATCTTGCTCTGCCAATATTTATTTCCCTTTCTCTTTCTGTCTTACTTTCTGCTGTTTGTATCGTTTTCGTGTGTTACTTTCTATCTCTTTCTCTCTGTTCCTTTCTCTCTCTTTCTCTGTTGCTCTTTATTTCTCTTTCTGTTCTGCTCTTTGTTTTTTTTTTCCTCCTTTTTCGTATTTTTATTTGTCTTTCTAGATTTTTATATACCGTTATGTTCCTTATTTCTCTCATTTTTCTTTGCCTTTCCTTCCACTGCTTTCTTTCTCTCTTTTTTCTGTTTCTTTCTCTATATTTTCTCTTTCTTTCTTTTTCCATTTCACGTGCTCCACTTCACCAAGCACAGTTTTCGTTTAACGCTCGCACCTGCTGTACTCATATTGGCGCTTGCCCAATTCCAGGGGCGCACACCCACCTGAGAAGTTTTGCACGTTGTAGCACAAGTTACTGATAGTTTAAATATTTTCGCTGCAAAAAAAAAAGCGACTTTGGCCTCCTAGACTGAGCTCAAACGGCAGCTGTCGAAATGGGGGGAGCTTGTAGACGTGACTGCGACCTTAAGAATACTAAATCATCTAAACATATCGTACCTCCACGAACAGTTACCTACGGTAAACAATTATGCGGGGATGTGTCATAGAAATAGCATGTATGTGCGTACTTCATAGGTATAACAGCACAAACGGAACAAATGCTACTGAGGTGTGTACCAGAGAAAGTCACGTTTGGGGTTTGTAGCACTGAGGCTTCGCGCTTAAGGCATGAGGCCAAGTGGAAAAAGCGATTTTTT
>JALIZH010006810.1:0-52500 GCA_030522465.1 Rhipicephalus appendiculatus
GAATGGCGAGCCAGCCAGGTAAACATCGGTGCGCCTGCTGGCGATAGATGTTCGTATAAAGAGGTTGCGTTGCAACACACGCGGCGCTTCATTTACATTTTGAATTCAGGGAGATACCTGTCATCGTGGAAGAATGACTGCCATTATGCTGAGCAAGAGGTTGAGAGTTCGATTCTCGACTGGCCGACAATTGTAGAAACGCTTGCGTACTTATATTTAGCGCAATATATTTAGCGCAATCGACTTGTTAAATAAACAAGTCGATTGAAATTGTTACATGCCTAAGCATCCTGGCCTCCCATATAGTAACTGACCTTGTGGTTTTGTGGTTCTAAACCAGACAAATATTTCACAACAATGGGCATACTGTGCGTTATTTTAGGTATAACATGACCACTCAATTGCTAGGTCTTATGTTGAGTGAAGCCTATAGGATATGAAAAGCAAGAAAGACAAAAATACAGACGATGTTCCATGTTCTCTTGTAATATTCATTGATTACAGATGTAAAACGGATAAATATAGGCGCTGTCCTTGACCGAAGTGCGTCAGAAACACCGACACCGCTGGCGTATGCTGAGATTTTGCGTTTATACCGTTACATGTGAAATGTTGGGCATTGTCGATATAGTAGGCACGACTACCTAGTTGAGAACGTATATATAATCCGACACGCGAAGAAACAAATTGATATTTCAGTGTCAGCCCTATCATTTACGTTCGTTACCTTCAGCTTACGCAAAAATATTTCATGTTCTCACAGTAATGTTAGCACGAAGCAATATGTAGCAGTTTTTCACTCCGGCCCCCCCTTCCCTTGTTTTTACAACACAAATTTGCGAACGGTGAGCGGCGGTATACTGACATATTGGATTTCCTAGCATGTTATGCTGGTAGGGGTTGCCGATGGACATGTCGGCCCCTATGTGCTATTTAGGGACAACATGGCGAAATTAGGCCACTGTTGACTGGTCTTGGCTAAGTTGTGGTTAGTGAAGGGCTGGTACTCTCCATGATGATAAATGCTGACTTATGTGTAGGCTGCCCGCTGCTCTAGGAGCCATATTATCTTCAATCTAAATTAGTCACGCACTCGCAAATACGTAGGAAGCAACCTGAGTTTAAAATGGTGGTTAAGCGGACTTGTTGGTACGCACACATCCAGTTATTCCAAACAGCACAGAAACGGGACACTGAGGAGACCACACAATCAGGGTTGCCGTTGGGCAGATTTGAAAAGCAGCCAAAATCAAGCTAAAGGTAGCCAAAGTAGCCATGACATTTCATTTTAGCGCCAAATTTGTAGCCAAACAGAAAAAAAAAAAACATTGAAACAGTCTATCATGCGCTGTTAAAGATTTATCTGCTGTGTACTCATCTAGACACCAACTAATGGATTATTCATTGTCTTATTAACCTTATATAGTGTTTATTTGCTAATTTATAGTGGTGTAATTTAGCCGTGATTGTGTATTTAAATATTTCCTTTGCTTTTTTATGTGTTCCCTCACTCTGTCTTCAGAGTGAGGGAACTTTCACTTCATTTTCTCCTATGCAATGCCCCCTTTCTGTGTAATAATTAATCGAAGGTCTCGGTGCAGTGGATGACTTTGGGGCCATTCTCTGTGTATAGTTTATTGCAGTATATTGTAAAAAGGAAAATAAACTGAAACTAAAACTCATTTATATGCTGACTTACTTCATATATCCCGGCGTTGCTCTTTCTCCCGTCTCCCACTGTTCCTCGGAGTCTAAAAAAAAACTGTTGGGTATTTGCATAACGGCCAGATTTCAGAGGAAAGGCTTGGCCAATTTCGTTGCTCTTCCACTACTCGTGTATCATCAGCGTGCCCACAGCAAACACACTAGGTCAGAGGCCTCGTGTGGTGAGCGAAGAGCAATAATCCCGTGGCCCACGGCCCCACTTTTGACTCCGTCTCCGTGGGCTACTGGGCCTCGCTACTTCTCGTACACTCTCGACGTGCGTGCTTCGAACGCGAATGTCCTTCGATGCGGAAGAAGGCACTTCATCCTCATTGTGCACTTCTTTGTTTACTGTCCCTATATTTTCGGCAAAGCCCCTCTTTGTTGGCTGTTCCTTTATTTACCAACGTAAATAAGGGAATGGGCTTTGGAATCGGGATGCGGGTAAGATAGTCGGAAGCGCCTAGGGACAGAGGCCCCTTCGGCAAACACGTAACTTTCTGTTCATCACCCCGTATTTTCTTTAGGCATGATTAGTTGATATTGACTGCTTTAATTAAGCAGAAAATGGCACAGGGGCATAGACGTGAGCCTGGTTCTCCATTCAAAGTGAGGGGGGAGGGGGTAGCTCCCTCGCCCCGCTTCATCCAACCACCTACCTTACGATCAGAGCGTAGTGCAGGGACGAAGTGTTAAGGGGCGTGGAGACCCCCCATCATTCCACACCCTTCCCCTGTGCGCACGCCGATGCGCAGAGCCATCTTGCTTCTTCCGATGTCTTACAATTGTGTATGCTTCTACATGAATACAATCAAAGTTTACTGCCTTCTTTTAACGTGATATTTTGGTTTATTAGATGCAGCAAGATAAATGCATAGGTTGATCTAAGGGCCCAGATTACAGAAAAAGAAAGGTGAAATTGCTAGTAGGTCACGTTTTATTTGTGTTTGCTAACTCTGCCCGCCCTGCCTTGTTATTTGCTTTAAGTTCTTTCTTGCGAATGCAGTAGGTGTTCACTATATTATAATGTTGGACTGGTACTCTATTGTACCAATGGAGCACATTATCGAATGCGCATCATTCGTGTACATTTTAAAAATATTCAAACTTTCTTTCAAGAAAATTCTGTTATTTATCACCAGATTAAAACATAGGTTTTTTCGCCCACAACGTTTTTCTAACTTTCGCTATGACTGATTCCTTTCCTTACTGTTACATTAATTTTATCACTGATTGTGCCACCGTATAAAAATAAAATAATATCTGCGTTACTTACACGAAGTTGTTCGAATTGCACCAAGTTCGTCTTCTACTTACTATTTTTTGTGACACATTCTGCGCCTCTTTTTCCTTAGAACCGGGCTAATTAAAATTCTGGAGAACGGGCCCTGCACGATTAGAATTTCCATTATACGAGTTGGCGAAACATGTACCCGCTAATGTTCAATTTCAACAGAACTTTAAAACCAAGCAAAAAAATTAGCATAGCTTCCGCTGGACGCAAAATGCTAAAGAAAGGGCTGATGGGCAACTAGGTAGCCCTGGCTGCGGATGTTTTCCCAAGCTTTGCAAATTTTCTCTTCCTTTCTTCTCTATTTTTCTTTTTTTTTCCCTCTCTCTCTCTGTATATATCTTCAGAACAGCTTATGCTAAAACGTATAAGATAAGGTTTCTAAAGTTGCACGAAATAAATAACTGCATCAACGAAATAAAGAAATGTTTTGTCGCATAATGAATCTATCCCTAAGTGCCAACATAATATGGCCATAACTCTTGGCAAAAAATATTTTCAGAACCTTCTAGATTGCAATAGCTCTAGAATCGCGATTATGAAATTCAGTATCGACAGCTTCCCTTTCACCCTTGTTTAATAGAAGCAATATGCCTAAAGATATCACACGTGAGAAATATGGGGCGTCAAATTTTCGGATTCACTATGCTCCTGACCAGGGGTCGGCAACCTTTTGAAGCAGGGGGCCGAGCTGCATGGCGCCGAGATGGCGGGGGCAGCAAGGCGAATCGGAGGGGTGGGAGTCATTGCAGTGAAAGAGAAAAAAAAATTTGGCGAATTCATATCACAATAATGTAAAATCACAATAATGTAATAAACAAAATAATGTTAAAAAAAACATGGTTGATCCCTCCGTCATATGAATCGGAATAACACGAAAGTGAAACATGTCCTTACAGAAATAGTTGAATGTTTACTGTACATTGATATAACAGCTTGCACAACGTCTATTAGTGTTTGACAGTTAGGGCACCGTTTAACGTGGATGTATCCACGTTGACGCTTGGTGGCACATCTCTATCCGGACGACTAGTGTCCATGATCAATGATTAAACAGACCCTTGTGGTCATAGATGCTTGCGGTAGTTGTACGGTGAAAGCGGTGTGACAGCCAGAACAGCGTCACTGATTGAGAGAGAGAGAAATAACATTTGTTTGCACCCGTCAAGAGTGACGGGGGAGGACGCTCTGGCCTCTGCCCCCGTTCATCCCCCTAGCCGTCGGCCGGAATCCCTTGGGACTCGGCGGCGGTCAGGGCGAGACCGATGACTTTACGCTGTTCTTCGGCGTCGTGGTTGCGTAACAAGGCCTCCCAGGATTCTACGTTTCTACTTGGATCGTTGTAGGAAGGGCATGTCCAGACCATGTGGACTAGGCCTGCAATGTTATTGCAGTGCGCGCATCTGGGATTAAACACTTCCGGGTGCCGTTTACTGTACAGGTGAGGGTTTGGAAACACCCCGGTTTGCAGTTTTCGCCACGTAATTTCCTCTTTTTTGTTCAGCTGTTTAGCTGCCTCTGGATAGATCTTGCGGTGGGATTTATAATGGGAGGTAATTTCATGGAACGTTTTTAGTTCGTCTCCTGTAGATAGGGGTTGCTCGAGTGGAGGCGGCGTGTCAGCGGCGATCGACCGGAAAGTGAGCCCTCGGGCGATCGCGTGCGCCTTGATGGGCCGGGGTATTGGTGATATGGTCCCCTTTCAGACCTTGATGGGCCGGGGACCATATCAGTGAGATTTGCTCTACGGGTATTGGTCCTTGTCTCAGAACTGTGGCGGCTGCAGCAGAGATCCTGCCCATGTCATAGTTCTTAATGGCTGACTTAGAGTCGCTAACAATAACTCGTGTACCATGTTGTGTTATTGCCAGAGCAATAGCCAGTTCTTCTGCCTCAGTTGCGATTGTGTTTTTGGAGGTGCAGCACGAGACCAGGTACCCACTCTCGCGAACCACTACCGCTGTGTAAGCTCCCTTTTTTTCGTATTCAGCATCGTCGGTGTAAAGCACGCCGGATCGCCCTTCAAGTCTGGCCTGCAGGGCTACAGCTCTTGCTTTGCGTCTGCCTTCGTGAAACACCGGATGCATGTTTTAAGGCGAAAGCCTTTAATAATGTCTCATGCTCACGTCCGTCTGGTGTCCGCCGTCCGGCGTCCGTCCGTCTGTCCACACCCCCACTACGCATGCGCCAACCCATGAAAAAAAAAATAAAAAAACCTCCTCTCCACCTCTCTCTCCTCTAGGCATCCCTCCCCCTCGGAGGCCACACCCTCACTGCCCATGTGCGTCCCCTCCCTCTCTCCCCTCCTACACTCCCCCTCTCTCCTCTAGGCATCCCTGCCCGCGGCGTCCACACCCCCACTGCGCATGCGCGTCTTCCCCTCTCCTACGCTCCCCCTCTCTCGCCTCGCGACGACGACGCAGGCAGCGTCTGCTAGCGAGTTTCTTGGTTGAAAAAAACCAACTGCTCGCGCTGCACAACCGTTCACTGGCCACCCCGTACATTTGGCAATGGATCTTGACCTGCAAGGTGGTGCCGGTGGGAGATTTCCCCTGTGCGTTGTCGAACGATAAAAAATTCGCAGCGTGCGCGTTAACTAAAAGCATACTGCGGGTCTCTGTGTCCAGCCCGAGTCTTCTGTCTCTCATTGCCCACTAGCAGCGATTCGGATGTTCCAGCAGGAAACACCGGTCCATCACTGCGTGCTTTGCGCCCCCCAGGTTTCTCTCCTGCGCAACGCTGCGATGAGCGCCAGCGTCAACGCCGCCGCCAGTGTAAGCGTTAGCGCCCGCTGCTTCGCATCTACACATGGTTCCCTTTAGCGGGGAGGTGGTGTGAGCCTTTAATGTCTCATGCTCACGTCGTCCGGTATCCGTCCGGTGTCCGTCCGACCTCCGTCCGGCGTCCGTCCGTCCGTCTGTCCGTGCGTCTGTCTGTCTGTCTGTCTGTCTGTCTGTCTGTTCGTCCGTCCGTCCGTCCATCCATCCATCCGTCTGTCCGTCCGTCCGTTCGTCCGTCCATCCGAGCTCTGGCACGGAGCCAGGCGGCCGCCGGGATGCGCAGACGGACGCCGGTCGCCTCAGACTCTATAGCGCTCGCGCTTTGCTTGCGTAGCGTCGCTGTGCCCAGAGTTTGCAATCATTCCCCTGACCGACGCTGTCTCAATGGACCCAGGCGTTCACGGAATACACTTTCCAATTTACAAAGGGTACGTCAATTTAAGAGCTGGAACGCGGATGGCGTTTGTACGATGCGCAAAGCGCGAGAAAATACTAACGCATGCGAACGGAGGAAGATTAGTGTCGCGTCTCGCTGCGATTCGCGGTAAAAAATTAAAGAAGAAAACACGCACCTATTCGGTTTGTGTCTTATCCCACTGAGAGTGTAAAAGAAAAAAGACATGGCATAATCAGTGGAATGACCACACGCTTCCGCCGAACACACTTTGGAATGTACAAAGTGTCCTTCAATTTTTTCGGCAGCGGTGTAATTTTGAGCCTGTCCCTAGTTGATTTAGGTATGCTAGCCGTCTGTCTGGAACACTCCGTGGGCTCAAACCCCAATCACTCCATGACGCCGAGCTTCGGCTAAGGTCGCCAACTCGCGGCATGTTAGAGTTATTGAACAACGCTGTTCGACCAGAGGGAACGCAACACGCGTCGGGTCCTCCCGTTGGCCGGCTGCAATTTTTCGCGGGGCGAGCTGGGAACGCGGAGTTACAGCCACGCCACGCACTCGCGCGTCACAGAGTTATTTTAAGGCGAAAGCCTTTAATGTCTCATGCTCACGTCCGCCCGGTGTCCGTCCGTCCGGTGTCCGTCCGTCCGGTGTCCGTCCGGCGTCCGGTGTCCGTCCGTCGGTCAGGATGTTCATCCGCCCGTCCGGGTGTCCGTCCGTCCGTCCGTCCGTCTGTCCGTCCGGATGTCCGTCCGTCTGTCCGTCCGTCCGTCTGTCCGTCCGTCCGTCCATCCGTCCGTCCGTCCGTCCGGATGTCCGTCCGTCTGTCCGTCCGTCCGTCCGTCTGGATGTCCGTCCGTCCGTCCGTCCATCCGGGTTCCGACCGTCCGTACGGATGTCCGTCCGTCCGGATGTCCGTCCGTCCGTACGGATGTCCGTCCGTCCATCCGGATGTCCGTCTGTCCGTCCATCCGTATGCCCGTCCGTCCGTCCGTCCGTCCGTCCGTCTGTCCGTCCGTCCGTACGGATGTCCGTCTGTCCGTCCGTCCATCCGGATGTCCGTCCGTCCGTCCGTCCGGATGTCCGTCTGTCAGTCCGTCCGTCCGTCCGTCCGTCCGTCCGTCCGTCTGTCCGTCTGTCTGTCTGTCCGTCCGTTCGTCCGTCCGTCCGTCCGTCCGTCCGTCCGTACGGATGTCCGTCCGTCCGTCCGTCCGGATGTCCGTCTGTCCGTCCGTCCATCCGGATGTCAGTCCGTCCGTACGGATGTCCGTCCGTCCGTCCATCTGTCCGTCCGTCGGTCTTTCCGTCCATCTTTCCGTCAGTGGAATGGCCACACGCTTTCGCCGAACACACTTTGGAATGTACAAAGTGTCCTTCAATTTTTTTTTTTTTTTTGGTATGGACGAAGGCTATGAGTGAGGACGATGCTAGGGGTAAGGTCAGGGTGTCGGAACGAAATGTTTTTTGTTACGGTTTTAGTTTCGTTCAACCGCAAAAAGTTCCGTTCCGTTTCTGTTCCGGAACGAAAAAAAAAATGTTCCGTAACGGTTCGTAACGTTATTTATTTGTATGCAAAAATTTGAAGTTAAAGTAACGATAAAAATATTGGATTTGCCGTATATTTACTCACGCTCCTCTTAAGAAAGTGGGACAGGGCTAGAACACGTTCTCGCCACGTTCTTAAAGGGGTGGTGCCACCAAATTTCGAAGCTATAACAAGCCTCTTGTGGGTTTCTTCTGAATGCAAGGACACTCCACACGAAGGGTCGGACATAACAAACGTTTAGAACATATTTTAATTTACTTCCAAAGTGTACCTAAATGCTCATTATCCCGATCGATGCCCACCGCTAGCACATCAAAACTGACGTAGCTCTATAGGAAGGACAACGAAAGTTGTTGTGACGTCACATCAGATCTGTAGTGACGTGAGTGACCTCCGGACCTCCGCCACCTACGAAACGTACATACCGGCAAAACATCGGTTGCTACATCACTCGTCGAGTTTCCATCGCTTCCTGGCTAAGTGCTGCGCATCTTCGCTCGAGCCTTGTGTGGTCACGTGACCAAGTCTCCTACACTTCTACGTCACTGCTCAACTTGGTGCCCCAGAAACCGAAACCGAAAGTTGTCCGCACAAATAAGGCGATATTAAATTCTTTAGCGAGAATACGTCAATCTTGGTGCATGTATCGTGCTTCCTAAAGCTATAAAACGCTTGCAGCGAAGAACGCGCAAGCCACAAATTTGGTGGCACCACCCCTTTAAGAGGAGCACAACTAACTGTACCACGAATTCCTACAAATCAATGCAAACCAGGTCCCTTCTTAATTATAGCAGACTTTCTCAAAAGTGCATTACGAATATTTTGAGCAGGCTCAATGCTTTGCATCAAGGGAGTGAGTGTGATCTCAGAAGCAGCCCGTCATCGAGCGTATACCTCTCATACGCGAGACCGCTGTTCGTATAAAAGAAACTTGCGCGCCGAGAATACCCTCTTCACGATGGAATGTCTCGCAGGTGCACAAAAAGTGCGCTTGAGTTATTGTAAACATTTCTGGTTGTCACTGTTTTCGTTTTTCGCACAATGTCAACTCATCTTCACTTTAGAATTCTTGCCTGAGCTACGCGTTAGTTCTGTACTCTGTTCAGGGTTCCCGTTGGGTGGACATGAAAAAGGCGCCAGAACTCACGCCAAAAGTAGCCAAAGTAGCCATGTCATTTGATATTATCGCCGAATTTCTAGCCAAATAGGACAGAAACGGTATCATCAACAAAGTCTTTACTATTGATGAATAAATAAAACCATTTTGAATAAGTAAAACCACAAGTTTAAAATAGAGCCATGGCGCCAACTGGAAATTTTCGTCGCTAACGGGGTCCAAAAGTAGCCAATTTGGCGCAAAGTAGCCATCAACGGCAACCCTGCTCACGTTGCATGACCTCGCTTGTTCCGAATTGCCAAGTTTCCGAGTGAAGCGAAAAACGATAAAAAAATTTCGGTTTCACTCCGGAACGAAATAATAGATAACGTTTCGGTTACGTTTTCGTTCCGGTCAAAAATATCGTTTTTTTCGTTTTTCGTTTTCGGTTTTCGTTCCGTTCCGATACACTGGGTAAGGTCGCCATCTGGCAGTGTCTTAATGCATCGACAAAATTGCACTTTTCCTATTCGAAACGCGCCGAATGGGACAAACGCGTAGAAACTACGCTGTGAAATAACTAATCGTGCACTTCACGGTCTTAAAGCATTACTTCACTTTAGCAAGAGCACTGTGAGAGGATAGTGGTAAATATAAAAGGCTTTTTTTAAAGCCTACATAGTATGTGACCTTGGCGCAGTGGATAGCGTGCCCGGCATCTCTCGTCGCGGACCGAGAGGTCGTAGGTTCGACTCCCGTTGACGGAACTTTTTTCTTTGTCTTCTGATCATGCGTATTTTTTCGTTGTCATTTCCGTGACGGAAGTACGTCACTCAAATCTTGGTGGACCCCGGCATAAAACACTTTCGTGTTAAAACGGTAATTTCACAGTAATGTAAAAAAGAAAACGCAATATCACAGTAATGTAAAAAAAATGGGTATAGAAATCGTGTTTATTTTCAACACTTATGTCACAAAGTTGCAATGTACAAAGATAGGTTACAGGCCGAAACCCCATTTTGGGTCGAAAATGCCATGTCAACCTTCAAATGGGAAGTGCCACGGGGAGGAGGAGGGACTCTGACGTGGAGCCGGGGGGCCGCATAGTACGGCCATGCAGGCCGCATAATACGGCCATGCGGGCCGCATGCGGCCCGCGGGCCACAGGTTGCCGAGCCCTGCTCTTCCGCACAGACAACTGAGAACACTGGATACAAGTTACAATCTAGGCAGTGAGGAATCCAAGAGAAATTGGGCGACGGAAGACGAGTACGTAAAAATTGGAGGTGAGGCTAATCCTTGACTTAAGTGCCTGGTATTGGCACTCGCGCATCGGCCCTCGTGTTTCCGTGTGTGTTTCTTGGACTAACTGGGTTTCGTGCGCTGCCGAGGTTGATCTCAGAGGCCTCGTAGAAGAAAATTGCGCAGTTGAGATCTGCTTCACCAGGTGTCGCAACGATTCCAGCTGCTCACACTCTCTCAATGAACTCAATTATTTCATTTTCATCAATTTTACCGACGGTTAATTATCATATGTGTCCAATGTAACGGTTAACTTGAACCCAAACCACCGATTTCATTTTTTAGAAGACATTTTCCGAATATAGAGAAAACAATAAATAAGCGCTCGACTAGAAGGGCTTAGAAGATAAATAAAAATGTCCGTTGGCGCCCGTTTTACTAAGAAGGACACGAAGGAAATCGCTTCCTGACAGAAAAGCTGTAGAAAACAGCTGCCACCCACGACATGCTAACCACACTTTCGGAAGGAATCGCTGCAGAACCATAAAAACCTGCTATCATGAAAAGGATAGAAACTCTCAAAGCGTGTTGGTAATGAACCTATTCTGGAACGCAAGGCGTGGCTTTCACCGAAAAGAGGATTTTCTTAAAGAGCTTCTATTCAAGACAGGGAATCACCAAACGTGAGGGCGAATAGCTCCGAGTGCTCTTTGTTAACGCAATGTGCGATGTTTCAGTCCGAACGCAAAGCCGTTTGGGATGAACATTTCGTGCAGTATAGTGGTGGGCAAAGCGCAAAAAAGCCTTCGAATGAAAAAGAATGGAGTAGAATGAAAATAATGGCCTTTTCACTCTCTGCTGTTCTCTTGTGTTTTTATAAGTTGATCTTGTGCGATCCACACCGCAATGATGGGCTATATACACAGCCAACTTGTCCGGGTTTTCAAGCTTGTATACACATTTAATTAAAAATTGATTCAAGTGGGAATGCGACTCGCGCCGATATTTTCGCCAGATGTTACCACTGTTCACTCGAAGCGAAAATATAATAATTTCGTAGCATTTCAGATAGCTACACCAGGGGTCCCTTATCGTTATAGCGCTTGTAAGTAAAGTAATTTAGTAAGTTTCCGTCGTCGATTTGTTGACTTCAACCACGTCCTTTGTTAGGCCCTTATCGATGATATCAATGCTTTATCTTCCCGTGATCCTCTGTTAGATTGGAATCATACAATTGTGTGTGGTTGCTGACCTTTTCAAACGATAACAAATCATCACCTGTTAACAGATAAATGGGCGACTAGCATCTCTTAACGTGACGTAATTAACATGTTCACCGCAACATGCGAATGTAACCCAGTACGTTCATTGAAATTTTGTTTCTACCTATAATGGGCCGATATGCAGCCGACCTTGTGTGCCATGAATTCTTCCTTTAAAAATTAGCGTTGGGGAAAAACAGAACCATTCTTTTAATAACAAGGCGGGAGGCGCAACGACTATGTTAAAATGAGGGTGCCGTTGCAGTCCTGTACGCTGGGACCCCCGTCTGTATATTTTATGCTCTCTGATAATCATTTTATGTCAGAATAAAAACTGATTGACTGATTAATTGATTAATTATTTAATTAACTAATTAATAAATTAATTGATTGACTGATTAATTAATTAATTAATTAATTAATTAATTAATTAATTAATTAATTAATTGATTGATTGATTGATTGATTGATTGATTGATTGATTGATTGATTGATTGATTGATTGATTGATTGATTGATTGATTGATTGATTGATTGACAGTTTCTTGCGCTTGACCGTCATGAGCCTGCCCCGAATTTTCTGTCCCTTGCCTCAGTGTTGTACACCTCTCTCAGTACGTATAGAAGGTGACTGTCCTTCGGGAAGCACACAAAAGTCGCGGGTTCGATCCCGAACACCGCGGTCGCATTACGATGGAGGCGAAATGCTACAGGCCCGTGTATACCGTGCCATGCCATTGCACGTTAAAAAAACACCAGATGTTCTCAAATTTCCAGAGCCCTCCACTACGGTGTGCCTCCCGATGACATGGTAGTTTTAGCGTGTATTATTATATTTATTATTATTAGTAGTAGTATAATTATTATTATTATTATTATTATTATTATTATTATTATTATTATTATTATTATTATTATTATTATTATTATTATTATTATTATTCCGGAGCAACCTAGGGATAAATGAAAACAGATAAAAATATTGTGAACTCTTTACCTAAGAGTGACAGAATCGCCATGCAACAGGAGCAAAAAGAAGGCAGAAAAATAAAATTGCAGTACAGCCGTAAAGTCGTGCTACTCATTTGCAAGAAATACCAGAAATGAAGCAGTAGAATGTGTCATAGAAGAATATAACTCCATAATAAAAAAAAGACTGCTGGGAGCGACAGGTCAGAGGACACTTTAACACAGTGTGCCGACTAAATTGAGGTACCCGCTACCGACAGAATTAACACAATTTTTGTTCAAACAGAGAAATTGAACTCGACGCTCTCGGTATGGTATATTCTTTCCCGTATAAAGTAAATAGAAAAGCTTCAGCAGATGAGAGTGGTGTCTCTGTAAGAAGTTATACAATCTGAAAGGAAACGATCAAGAGAAGAAAAGACTAGCACGAGATCAAATGCTCTGGCCGCAAGCATTGTTCATTTCAGTCGGCGAACAAAGAGAAGAGTAGAGACTTGTCAAAAGTAGCGCGAGACTAAAGAATAAAAAGGGAAGAGTGCGTTTTAATGCGCCCTGGAAAAAAGTTCCACTTCTGTTAATGACGTTAATCAACGGAACTATTATACTCCACGTAGTCCTTATTTATGCTGTCTTGACCTCTGGTGCTTGCGTGAGTTACCCCTATTCTTTTCTTTCGGTGTTTTTTTTTTCTTTTTGCGGGGGGGGGGGGGGGGTTGATTTCAGGGCAAATAGAAAAGTCCCAAGATGATCTCGTTTCTTCCCAAAAATCAAAAGATTTACAGGCCCCGTAAAAATATTTTACAGCGAAAGCTGTTATGAGATCACAACTCGGGCAGTTCCTGCACCGTAGTTGTCCGCCGCCGCCGCCGGTGTCCGTAACCACTATCGCGGGAAATAAGAAAAAAACGAAATAAATAAAAAATGCCTATGACCGACCGGGAATCGAGCCCGGGTCCTCTGCGTGGCAGCCCAGCACTCTACCACTGAGCTATGCCGGTGCTTGGAACTGTAATGCAAACTGACCCTATGCAGGCTTCATGTCGGGTAAGGAATCGCGTTGACGTATTTAATAAAGCGTTTTAGAACAGTAAATTAACAACCGGGCGCCACACAATGCGAATTGCGTAACGAGTGGGTCGTTAAATGCTTCAACCCATTACAAAAGCCTCAGGCATAATTCTTCATCGTTGTCAGCCGCAGCATCCAGAAAGTGCACATAATGCGTTACAAGTGTGTAGTGGGTACCGCGCTTTTCCGAAAAATAACGAATAATGTCATAGTGGATGCTTCCTCACTACACAAAAATTATTATGATTTATGGCGTACTGGGTATCATGCAAGTGTGCTTGTAGTAGTTGCCGCAAGAGTGTTTAAAAAAGGCTATAGGACAGTCTCTCCGCCAGCTTTCGCTGTGTCTGTGCTGCGCGTTCAGCGCAGCCCTGGCGGTTTTTTTTAATGCTTTGAAACTACTCTATGGGAAGTAAAGCATATTAGTCCGCGATCCTTCTGCATCATGGGCTAACATGTCATCGCAAGAGATCATTAAAGCACGCCTTTAAGGAAGTCCGAGGATGCGAGGGCAATCGCTCGAGTAGTGAATTCTGGAACCCACTTACGCAGTCTCAACTGATATCACAGTTAGTGCCACTCGCTTGCGTGTGAAATGGGTGGTTCAAAACACAAAAAGCTTTCTGTGCTGCTAAAAAGGGCAGTTACTGAACTGAATTGCTGAACAGATAACACCGGGGGCGTGATTTTAGTTGGCTGTCCGCGAGTAACTGCTACATATCGTTAGACGCGAGCATTTTGCAAAGTCACTATACTGTTTGAAGGCGTGGGACCTAGTTCCTTTATATCCACGCAGTACCCTCGCTGAAGCAGTCATCTACTGCGGCTTCTTATGAGACCAACACCGGAGTTTCCTCCGTGTGCTTTCCACAGGAAGCTGTGTTCTGGCAGCGAATGTTTGCACAAGGCTTATGCATATCGCATGTCATGGCACAATACTACCGAGGAAAAAAAGAAGAGAGAGAACCAAAAAAAAGAAAAGTCGACGACTAAGAGAGTGAGCGGTAAGTGACGGCGTTGGCGTGGACAGTGTGTCCATTATTCAGCCTCCAATATCAGCTAAATGCCACAGCGTAAGGCCACAACGCACTGGGAGGAAACCTTCGCTGAAACCGATGGTCGTTTACTTATTCATGCAGCGTACATATACGTCTTCTGTGCAGTCCATTACATTACTATCGAACCATGGGACAGCGCCACACTCTGTTCTGCGCCAATGTGTATACTGTGCCTTTCGTGTATGCGATCCCCCCAGTGACAAGACGTCGTGCGGAACTCATCTGCATTCGACAGCGTCCTGTCAGTTTGTGCGAGATATGAGAAGAAAGGTGTATCTGTCGCACTTGTCTTACGGGCACTTCCATAAACGTCATTCGCTTCTGGTATGGGTGTGCGCAAGCAGGATAACGTCGTTGCAGGCGCACACATGTGGGCTTATACACGCGAATGTCAGCAACGAATAATAGAACGAAACGTATCGGGCAACTTGCAGTAACGTAGTTATTCCGACGTCACATTCAGTTACTATTTGATGGGCAGTTTGCTGAAAACAATAGCGAAAATGAAAGTCGGGCTCACTTGTGACTCATGTTATGTTGGATTGTACTGTTTATATATCTTATGTTCCACTGTACGACATTTTTGGTGCCCCTTTTATTTTATTTTTAGTATTGTGTATTTCGTATGTACGCTAGAAAGTAGCCGGTGCCGCCGTCAAGGCATCGCACTCTCCGTTTACAAAAACTCTGCAAAATTTAGCTCTATAATAACCAGCTAAGGTTATTCCGGTTACGTTATGTTTTGCCACGGCTTAAACTCAGGTACATACATGGCTAATTCTATGCAGCACTATCTATGTGTTTCCCTAAGGCATTTCGCGACTGTATATTTTATAAACGTACAACTCAACTATCTTTGCATCGCACTATAAGGGGTGTCAACTAATTTGCTGAAATATAATTAGCTTTAATAAACCTCCGTGAACAAAAAAAATTACACCATCTTGCCGAGGGGAGCCATGGGGTGATGAGGAGCATCGCGGATCGTTATTACGCGGTCGCGGTCGCGTGCAGCATCGGGAGCAGCCTCTCGTTGCTGACGTTTACACGCGGCTTCCCGTTCTCGAAGGTCGGGTTCCGCCGCTCGCTTCGTACGTTTACGTTGAACTTCACACTCCCGAACCTCAGGTTCTGCTGCTCGACGTTCACGAACCAACGCTGCTTCACGAGCTCGAACCTCAGGATCCGCTGCTCGACGCTGACGCTTCGAAGCTGCTTCGCGCTGACGAAGTTCAGGGTCCGCCGCTCGCTTCAAGCGTTTGCGTTCAGCGTCGCGTGCCCTTCGCTTCGCAGCTTTGTCTTGAGTGGACGTAACGTTGCTAGTGTTTGGGCTGATGCTGACGCGTGCTTGCGTCAGCCCACTCACTGGCAGGACTGTTGCTTCCATCGCACTTCATCGGAAGCATCAACGGAGTCAAGCGGAGTCAACCGAAGCAAGCGCTGCACTGAACGCGCGCAGCGCTCTACCCGCTTAGAGGAGGAGAGTAGCGCATGCGCCGCGACAGCAGAATCGAGAACGCAGGAGAAGCGCAAGCAGGTGGTAGGACAGAAGTGGAGAGAGTAACGCGCAGCTGTTGGAGAGAGGGAAAGAGGAGAGTTGCGCATGCGTAGTGTGAGTGCGGACGCCGATGCCCCGGGACATAGCCCCGAGCAAGAGATGCCCCGCATCTAAAATTTGGCGGCGTTTGTTGCTAAGATATTTCTTCTAGACTACTCATAACGAGTCAGGATAGCACGAGTTCTTGGTGCTCTTACACTTTATTGAACGTGAAAAAGATTCAGATAGCTTCGCTACAAGATAGGGCCGACAATGACCAGATCATACATATGAAAAATAAAACACGGAAGCATGAGTAACAACAAGTATAAAAATAGCATGAAACTTTAAAGACACTCACAGAAGCATTTCACGGTATTTATGATCTCATGAACATACAGCCATGTTCATCTGACTTCATGCCCTCCTATGCCAATTTTACTCTATACCAAGTTAAGGAGGTGTCCATGAGAGCACCGAGACGTAGGCGGATAGATAGATAGATAGATAGATAGATAGATAGATAGATAGATAGATAGATAGATAGATAGATAGATAGATAGATAGATAGATAGATAGATAGATAGATAGATAGATAGATAGATAGATAGATAGATAGATAGATAGATAGATAGATAGATAGATAGATAGATAGATAGATAGATAGATAGATAGATAGATAGATAGATAGATAGATAGATAGATAGAAATCAAACAAGAAATGCTCACAGTGCATTTGCTTCTCTAAAAAATGCTTCGCATTTAAAAACAGACCAGACAATAGTTTCAGGCAATGCTCTTGTTCTTTTAGGTCATTAGGAATGCATTATTTCATATCAGTGCCTACTTCAGATGATACGGAGCAGTGACTGAGTGAGAATAAATACTTCAGAGAGTTGCCTGTCCGAGAATTTCTGAAACGCATGCCTACAGTAATGGAGCATTGACGTCTTTCTTGAAGTGACAAAGCTGCCGAAGCGACACGCATTTATTTTTCTTTGCGCAATACAAACTATCAGTAGGTCACTGATTTTCATGTCACTTTCGCAGTTATCTTCGCCATCATTTTTTTTTCTTATTGGCGTATCACTTCTGCGGGCCGTAACGAGTACGCTGGTACGGTTATGAGAAGCTCATCTGTAATCAGCTCATACCAACTGCCCGCCTTGTTTCCGGCGTTGTCCTTTGTTTACAAGCGCATTAATCTGATCTGTTCCATCAACATTCAAGACAACCCTAACCATTAACCAGTCAGAAGTTCTGTCCTTAACTAGTTCTGCTGTTATTTCCACTGAAAGGACCGTCCATCAAAAAAGCACTGAACGTTCAGTAGTTTACACGCCACGGTCGTCCCACTTGATTTTTCGGTTGTTATCTGTGCTTCCTTCAGCCGAGTCTCGTCTCTCCGAAGGATGCATCGACCGTACAAAGTGAGCAATCTTCTCTCAAGCGGCGTAGCTATAAGAATACCCGCCTACACGCCTACAGCGAGTGCCCTCCTTTCGCACGTCATGGCCAGATATCGTAGAAGAGGAAGCAGCACTGCTATGTAAGCCCTGCTGGGCAAATAACTCCTCCGCCGAACACAAACCGTCGCTGCCCGGGCGGCAAAGACAAAGGAGTCCCGAGGGACGCTGCAAAAGAGAATACGATGAAACAAAACACACTGGGTTTCCGTCTCCTGTTGTCGAGGCAGTAATTGGCGAGCTAGCGCCAATTGGGGGGATTACGAGCGCTTCCTCCTTTCGCAACGAACGTCTCCGGCAAAGCGCCTCGAACTTGTCCTTCGGCGGGCAACAACCAAAGTCTAGGGGAACGGCTTTGGCAGGCGCCCTTCTCCTCCCCCCTCCTCTCCACCTTCATTCGTGTTCTGTACTATAGAACCCCCCTCTATCCTCCTTCCACTCGGCGCACCCAACCGCCGTGCTTCGGGGGCTCTGATCCCTTGGCAAACGACTCAATGAAGCTCCCCCTCCACCTTTCTCATCCTCTCGGATGAGGGCGACAGAGTCGTGTTGGTGTGGAACGAGAGTCCAGAGACCCAAAGGGGCCTGACTGGGCCTCGTCCGTTTTAGCTACGCTCGACCGCTCGGCTCTGCTCTTGCCGTTTTTTTTTATTTGTTACGCTGATTATCAGATAGTGATTTTTGTACCACCACGCCATTTATTTGCTGCTATAATCATCGTCATTTGTGCGGCATAGACGTAGTATCCTAACGTTTATTGTTATACCAGGCCAAACAGGAGACGATACAGAACGTCGGAAAAGAAGCAAGACATCGAAATCGCTATTCTTAGAAGTATTGGTGCTCGCAACCCGGTCTACTCACAAGGTCTTGCCCGGTATTCTGAGCACTGTAATCTTTCAAGCGTGTCTGATCTTTTTGGCTTTACACAAAAAAAAAAGAAAAAAAAAAGAGAAAACAAACAAACACCGTGGGCTGTGCAGTTCATCAGTAGGGAATCATTTTTGCTATACCGCAATGTTCCAGTCTCTGGCCTTGGTCATAACTGCGCACTATAGTATATAATGTATAACTCACCTTAAGATTCCGCGTCGTAGAGTGTTTTTCTAACTTATCTATCGACGTTCCGTGCATGAATTAACTTTTCCCTGATGGTGCAAGGCTCACTCGCTCATATATTATTGAGGATAAGAAGACAAAAATAAATAAAAACGCAATTTGTTCATAACGTGACTTCTTTATTATTGAGCAGCCTCCACTCTTATGTGGCTATTATGAGGATTGGTTTTGCCATTGTTATGACACATTATTCCGGCTTAAATTAATATTTGCGTCAAGAGGAAGCGGGGCAAAATTCACAAAGATTTATTTTATTCATGCTTCTGAAGGTACGCGGGGTTTAATCGAAAAAAAAATCATTGAACAGTAGGTTCAACGAACCGTTCTATAACGGTGGCGCTTCCGAGCAAGATAATATGGCAAGGCTGCGGAAACTCCATGCCTTTAGCTGTGATTGGCATTGGAAAACAAAGAGTAGCTACGATGATAATTCTCTCAGAATGTGGTTCAGATCGCTGTTGAGGAAATATTGTAGTACGGAGGGTGTAAATGCATTCGAATAAATATAGGTATGTAGACCTCGACGATGTTAGCCTAGGCTACCACGCCACGCTGGATAATTTGTTTCGTGAAAGGCCTGGGCCATGGTAGAAAGATCGAAGGCGGTTTAGCAACGATGATGATGGTAGCTTCTGCGCAGTGCATCTATTTTCGCTCACTTGAGCGCACACACCTTTTTACGTATTGGTCTTAGCGGAAAAGGATCAAAGCTACTTCGTGCACAAACTGTACAGCGTCTAAGCATGAACAAATTAGAAGGCCATCATCGGAGTAGTCCTTCTTCTGCGAGACAGCTACTGCTACAACGCGTAATAATTTTAAGACATTATAGGATGCTTAATCTCATTAAAATGATTTGAAAGGTACCAAGCAGCAGGCGTGAAATGATACCTTTATTTTTATAGAAGCCGCAGTCCCAAGAATTATTATCGATGGTAGTCTTCTTGAATAACAGCATATGCGCGTTCTTACGAAAAAAAAAAGGCGGCCAATTCCACGCCGTGAAAAGCATCGGACAACATAGCTGTAAGCGTGGGTGTGTGTTAGGGTAGACTAGGATAGCTTAGCCCCATTTCGAGCATCATCATCATCACCATCATCATTTAGCACAATCATCATCATAATTTCGAGGATCATCCTTGCTTCCTTTTATCTATGTTTTATGTACTCCCCCCCCCCCCCCATCCCCTCCCCCGACCTCTGGTCACGGGGCCTGCGTGAATGAATACGGCGCAGACATGAATACGGCGCAGTCTCGACTTCGAACAGCTTGGCTGTAAAAAAAAAAATGGGTAGGACCTGATAGCGGGTAAAGAAATTTACAGAAAGGCATACGGCACTTGACAAAAGCTGACACCTGCTCACGTGAATCTCTAATGAGGGAACCAGTCTCGACCCATCTTCCCCAACGTTCTCACTTCCAATCCTCTTTTCACTCACGCCCCAGAGCCATCACCATTCGCAAATCTACACAGACCGTCGGCCTGTGCAAGCAGTCTTGCACGTCCGAAGCAAATTGACCCCAACTGCGTCGATAAAAGCAAGCACCGAGACGAGCATCCTATCGTGCGCGAAACCATTTGTTCAGCCTAAAAAAGGTTTTACCGTGGATCAGCTCCCCGGTCACTCGCGCCTATACGGCCATATGGATGAACCATATACTAATGCTTAGCGCGGCATGCGTACTAAGTTAGAAAAATTGACTCCGATGTATTGGGACTGGCATAGGTGACTAAACAATAAGGTAATGTCCCAGATACACGTACCCAAACGTCTCTCTTTATGCCCACGAACAAAGAAAAGATTGAGCCGATGTTGGGCTGTCCCTTCAATCTCGTAAAAAAAGAAAGAAAGAAAGAAAGAAAGAAAGAAAGAAAGAAAGAAAGAAAGAAAGAAAGAAAGAAAGAAAGAAAGAAAGAAAGAAAGAAAGAAAGAAAGAAAGAAAGAAAGAAAGAAAGAAAGAAAGAAAGAAAGAAAGAAAGAAAGAAAGAAAGAAAGAAAGAAAGAAAGAAAGAAAGAAAGAAAGAAAGAAAGAAAGAAAGAAAGAAAAGAAAGAAAGCTTAGCAAACTTGGCCCACGGTCCTTTCGTTTAGAAGCCTAACAATGAAGCTGCTCCTTTTCAATTCTCCGACTTTTGTTTATTCATTAGCATGACTAATGGATCGCATACGTTATCGCACGAATCAGCCGGTTAGCAGCGGAATAAAACCAAGTGAAAAGAATCGATACGCAAAAGTCTTAGCTGTTTTTTTACGGTCCGTTAAGCTCACTCTGTTCAATTGAAGGATCTAATCGAAAACAATGACCATTATATTTCACCATTTTTATGTGAAGCGCTCCGTTATAGAAAACTAAACAGGAGTTTCAGAGGTAGGCCCTGGGTTTGACTGAAACTCACCTTTTACGGGGTTAGAATTGGGTATACAGACCACTAAACCACAAGTAAATAATATAGAGAATTAGAACTGTCCTATAAAGGGATAATCAAGACGACGTATAAATTGGAATCAATTATTTTTCAATACCATTTGCTGAGGAAGCCGTTATGGAGTTTAGACGAGAGAGTTAGGGGCCTGTAGACGTATACGAGCACAGGCGAATGTTAGCGAACTGTTTCATGTGTTCGCTAGGGGTGACCATTTGCCTTTTATCGGAACATTAATAATTGAAGGAGTTGTTGTAGCCATTTTCTGGAGCTGGCGAACCGTTTCATATTGGTTGTTAGAATATAAATAAAAATAAAATTAAATAAAAATAAATAAAATTCGGCAAATCCCACGTACCATGGGAATCGATGTTATGCGAAGCATACATCGGAAGGCGACTGTGGCGTAATTTTTTTACTGAGCGATGCCGTGCGAAATGACGCTAAATATATGTACAAATGTACGCACAGACATATGTTGGAGAGTTGCATATCTTTTACATATCTAGTTGCTTATAGTTGCATAACGATTCGAACCACAACATGGGCATTACCAACACCAGAAGCGCTAAGCTGATATGTAGCGCTTGTGCTTGTGGGGATTGTAGCCCTCGATAATGCTTGGTAGACCAACTACAGTAGATGGAACTTAACTATAATTGACGTTAACCCGACGTGATGCCTGTATCATAGGAATACATATGCAGTGTTTATACAAGTAGATAGCATGTATACACTGCAACCACAATTGACGTTTCACCTACATTATGCCTACATACTGTCTTTTTGCAAAGCAGTTTCGAGACCTGGCGTGGCTCTGTGGTAGAACACTTCATTGCCACGCAGAATGCTTGGGGTTTGATTACTGCTGCGACCCACACTTTTACTGTTTGCATTCGTTGGGTCAACGCAGCCGATGTTAGCTTTTCTTAACGCTCTCGCATTTACGTTACCAATGTCTGTTCTCGCTGTTCTTGGGTAGATATAAACTTTCAATCACCTGTGGCGCATACCCGCATACCGCGGCCCCTGCTGTTCGGGTATGTGCCACACGTGTTTGGAGGAAAGGGTTTGACGACGTAGGCGTCGTGATTTTCACGTTATTGAGGTATTGAGGTTCTAATCGTAAATAAAAAAAACATAATCAAGCAACACGAACTAAAACAAATTATGGCTATTCAACTGCTATAGAGATACGAAGGACTGGCTCGATCACAAAAAACACCGAAGTGGGTTTCTTTGTTTTACTTCCTATCCTGTCTTATACCATAGCTCTGACGTTCTGCAGTGATCCCGCATTAACCAGATAACCCCCCACCCAGTCGATGCGTTCAAGCAGTTTGAGAGGGGAGGCAGTCAGGTAAAAGGTCCTTTGTGGAGCTTGCGACGACGACGCCGGCCTTCATACGGGAACGTTAGATGCGTGAAATTGATTGCGCTCCCTCGATCCTCGTGCAACAAATCCGGTTCGGCGGTGGCGTAATTAAAGATAAACAAGCCGACCGATGTGGCGTAATTAATTTCCGAGAGCTCTATCCCCCAAGCAGATTAGGTGGAGCGGTGATTCGATCTACCTTATAGATTGACTCCGCTGTCGGTACCTCTTCGCGTACATGAAGTCTCCCCGCTCGAAATTTCATTTAAAGTTTGGCTTAGTTTTCGAAAATCAAAAAAGAAGAGAAAACAACTTTTCTGAAGTCTTTCTGACTTCAATCTGTCGTCGTGATGTTATTAGAGTTTTCAAAAATGAATAAAGACGAACGTTGAAGCCCCATCAGCGGCCCCCTGCAAGTGATATTGATTTGCGGAAGTGCGGGTGACTATACTGGGGTAGGGGCAGAACTACGTAGTCCCGCCCGTATTGAGTTTCCTTCTATTGAATGGCTCACACGAAGTGCTTCGAACACATAAATGTGCGTGTGTAATCTGTGTTCGTAATATTGTTCCTTTACTTAGATATAAAAGGCGTTCAGATCGGTGCAGATGTTTGTTGTAACTATATAGCTTCTTCTTTAGTCACATAGCGGTACTATTGTGGTGAGCCAACCACCGATATATGATCTAGTGGTTATGGTGGTCGACTTCTCATCCAATGGCCGCAGGATCGAATGCCGGCCGCGGCCACCGCATTTCCGTGGAGGCGAAAGGCTTGAGGCATGTGTATATAGATTTAAGTTCGCATTAAAGAACACTTGATGGTCGAAATTTCCGGAGACCTCCATTAGCGCATCCCTCATAACCACATCGTGGTTGGCGCGGATGTGAATCCCCAACAGTTATGTAGTACTATTGATTATTGTGGTAGGCATAAGCCGTCTTCGGTTGCAGTGCACACTGAACTGATAGTTTTAAATTGATTACACCTGAGTTTTGGTAGAAGGTTTTTCTCAGGTTTCTTTCTTACTTTCTTTTTTTCTGTTATGAAATGGATGAAGTGCTCCTTGACGTGTAAGTGCCAGCATGTTTTCGCTGACGGGTACAATGCTTCCTCTAATACGTTAACACAAGGCTTACCTGAATGGTCTCAGGACCACCACTTTTTCACACACATATGCTGATGACATTACTATCGATAACATCGTATATCATTATTTTCGCAGGTAACTGTGTAATTTATTGTGTTATTTGTAAAGATTCTGGGTAATCTTCCCGTTCAGACCAATTTCAGAACAAATTCGTAATGCTTCTGCTGGGAGCATATGACGCTTAAGAGCGGCATGCGCAAATCCATATAAATTTCACGGCTTGTCAACTGTGCCACCTTGTGTTTTGGCCACCTTAATGATAGGCCACAGTCTTCGGCTCCCTCCTACATGTGCTTCGGCGTTCACATTACTAGCAAACTGTTCTTAAACATGCGCGTCAGCTTAGTCATTAGCAATTCCGGTCATATGCTTGGATTTTCTGCGCCTTAGGTTCTCTGCTATGGCTGTACCTGCTAAACTACAGCTGTGAAATTTTACTGAAGTTTAAATTCTAACATGCGTGTGCGATTTGGGCCCATAGTAACCCAAATTTAGCAGGAACGAATGAGGAAATTCAACCACTCGTTTTATTACGTCGAACGTTTTTAATTAATGAAGCGTGACATTCGTTAAACAAAACCTTGTCTTTAAGGACTTAACGTCCCTTCTTAAAGCTCACCTGCTCTGTCTTATCCGCATAGAATATTACCTGAACCTCCTACTCAACGACCATTGCTATGCCCATTTTACGTGTCATCTCGCACAGATTATCCGCTGAAAGTTGATATTTCTTTACGTCATTTGCGTCTTTCATCCCAAGAAGAGTTGAAAATAGCGACAATAATACCACCTTCGTCGGAGCGATACCCGAAACCACCAGTTTAACAGAATGAGTAGCAGTTCTTGTTCATCGGTGCCTTTGGGCACTTTAGGCCTTACAAGTTTGGAAATAAGCAAAATTATTATTGTTTGCATTTCGCCTTAGTTAGTTGCCTACGTAAAGACAATCCTTGCATGACACTAAAACTATCCAAGGTGTCCACTGCATCAGCATAAATAATGGGACGTAGAAGATTAAATCGAAGGTACCTACTCGCATTCCGCATAGTCTAGGTATCCTTTTTATAAAATCCTACATTCATATACCCTTTCAAACACGCGTTTCGATGACTTTGGTTTGAAGAGAAGTTGAGCCAAGAAAAGTGAGATGGAGGGAAAAAGGGGGGGGGGGGGGGTCCTTTAACCATGGTTTGTATTGTACTCCGAATATGCTGTAGCGTAATCCAGCTTTTATGCGGTTTATTCTGCTTGAAGATGTCTCAAATGAAGTAATATGGTGAAACGTCGTGCACGTGGGAAAGCGATCCACCTTTTGCACGTGACGATCGCTCTTTGGCTCTCTCTTCTTGACATGATAAACAACCTGAGGCGTGCTCGTGACATTCGCGAAGCCGGTGCTCTTCAAAAGCTCGTTTGTAAAACTGAGGTGGTGACAGCTCGTTGAGCACGGAGCGGCGGCGACCCTGCGTTGTCGCGAAGCTTTCTTTTTCCAAATGAAGACATATTTGCGTCACGCCCGATGGCTCCCATGAAAGGGCTACAGAATCAGCGTCGAAGTTCCCCTTGTGTCGCGGACGTCAATAACGTGTACGCGCCACGTGCGACGAGTCGAGCGTCCTCAAGCGTATGTAAAAGGTCGCGGAATTTGCGTCCCCAGCCGATCGTGGAGCAGGCAGAGGTTTCCATAAGCTTATGGCATGTACTGTACAAAAACCCGTAGATGGGTCACTGGTATCCATACACTGGTATCCAAATAGAAGTACTGACAACTGGGCTAGTTGGTAAGGATTCATAAGTACTAAATGGCGTCCCGAAGACGAAATTACGAAAGATCACTCGTGTGATGCTTCGATCGTGCTGTCGTCTTAATTCGTGGCGCCGTCTCGTAATTATGAATCCATAAAACAGTTCTGTGCTACACATATTTTTTGTAGATGTTGTTGCACTAGTCAGATTATGGATGGAGCAGCGTTAGCCCAATAACGTAGCTCGTGCAATAACCCTTGCATAATGGCACGCTTCCTTTGTATATATATATATATATATATATATATATATATATATATATATATATATATATATATATATATATATATATATATATATATATATATATATATATATATATATATATATATATATATATATATATATATATATATATATCTTGTTTAACATCTGCCTGGCAACCACCTAGCAGTGTGCTTTTCATTCTACGGCGACGACTTGCAAAGGGAACACCCGCTAGCATCACCTTCATTTATGGACATACCATTTGCTTGTGCCAAGGGCCGTTATAATGTTCTAATTCTTACTGTGCTTAACAAAGAAAGAACGAGCTCTTAAGACGCCCCTTCTTTCGTTCACCTGCCATTTATGTTCGTCATACAGCCACGTCGCGCAATGCCCATTTTGGCGTATATCAAGCTATTGAAACGGCCGCGAGCGCACCACGAGGGTGCCATGTAAGTCATGCCGCACATAACATGCATGTCATGATTTTCATGTTACCACCTGTCATTTATGTTCGTCCCAAAGAAATTTCTCATCATACGAATTTTGGTATATATCCATTGAATTAAACGTCCGCAAGTACCCCGAGACCAGGTCATGTAGATCATGCTGTGCATGACATGCGTGTCACCATTTGGACGTCATAACCTGTTCCTTATGTTTGTCATACACTCATGGCACGCCATAGCAATTTTGGCATATATCAAATTAACGAAACAGCCGCAAGAGCACCAAGACCGTGGCATGTAAATCATGCTATTCTTGACATGCATGTCACGATTTTGCTGTCATGAACAGTCATTTATATTCGTAGATAGATAGATAGATAGATAGATAGATAGATAGATAGATAGATAGATAGATAGATAGATAGATAGATAGATAGATAGATAGATAGATAGATAGATAGATAGATAGATAGATAGATAGATAGATAGATAGATAGATAGATAGATAGATAGATAGATAGATAGATAGATAGATAGATAGATAGATAGATAGATAGATAGATAGATAGATAGATAGATAGATAGATAGATTCAAAGTTGCCTCAAGTTCACCAAGAAGTGCTTTGGATTTAAAAATAACAATACAAGCTATAGGCTCGTTTACAGGCAGTGATCGGCGTGTCAGTGCACCTCCCTTATTGTCTCGTCCACTGTGCCGTCTTTTTTTTCTAAACAACGCTGTTTACCGCTACATAGGCATAAGAGGGGCAGGGATCATACACAGAACCGCACACAAAAAAAATGTTCATATTGCAAGAACTACTTATCGGCTGCAGAAAGCCAGAAAACGTGAACACGAAGTCAGCTCGCACCGCTCTCAATGTGCCCCGGTGTCGTTGCTCCCTTTTCCCGATTGTCGGCTGTTCACCGCCCTTCGGAAGTGAGGGGTGCAAATAGACCCTCAGCGGCGGGCACCAAAGGGAGAACAAACTGTGCCATGTCGTCTGGCAGACTGAAAGTAACAAAGCAGCAGATCGCACAGATGGAAGCAAGTCCGGTGTGTGTACTCGTGAGGCGGCAGGATGTGGGAGGCTAGTTGGAAACGGGAATAGATACGCGAAAGGGAGGGCAAGTTGTCGTGGCCAGACGCTAAGTGAAATTCGATCAAGGACCGACGGTCTGCTCCTTCTGGCTGAGCCAGCGTTTTACTTGCCCTTACATTTCGACCGAGCCAAGACCGGTCGGCTGATCGTTCTTATATGGCGCTTTTGCAGAGACACATTCTGCCCCAGTGCCGGTGCTCGTGGGAGTGTGAGTAAATGCTGGGCAAGCGTAAAGTTAGGGGAGTTCGCTTAGGCAACGCACCCTTGTTTTCTCTTACTTAGACGGCGTCCCTTACTATGCGTTAACTAGAATTTATTTCTCTCTTTGTTTTTTTTTTTTTTTTTTACTCAGCTTCACTCTCCGATCCTTGAGAGTGGCACACTAGTCACGGTAGAACGAAGGCGCTTAAAACCTCCTTGGGGAAAACCTAACACTATGTTGTAAATTGATGCGTGTCTACGTAAGTCTGAAAGAATCCGGCCGTCTAAGCGTTGTGCTTTCTCTCCAAAAATGTTTTCGTTGACGTATGCAGTTGAGGAATGCTTTCTTTTTTTTCTGAGAACATCACTGTTGAGCAACCAGAAACTGCAGAAATTCAGCAGCTTCAAGGTGTCTTATTATGTATGCATGCCTAGAACCATTTCAGGTAAAAGAGAGCTAGTTGGCAACCGTCACGAGGAGGCGTACAGCACTTACAGGATCTACAGCAGGGGTCTCAAACACGCGGCCCGCGGGCCGCATGCGGCCCGCGAGGCTCTCTTATGCGGCCCGCGGCCCGCACATGGTCTCCCCCATACATTTTAAAACAATTTCTTATTAAGTATGCTCATGAGATACACAGACCTGACTGGTTTCAAGCATTGGCTCCGTGAGGTATCCCATGTGTCAATTTGTTTTGAAACATAACAGTAAAACGAAAATTGTATTTCTTAATCAGCGTCCAAATTTGAGTCATTTTGCAGATAGGTATCGACATGTTGTTGGAATTCTGGCACCAATTTCCTTCAGAAATGCCCGCTATATGAGATATGGAAAAGTTTTTTTTCAACAAACTCCACCCCCCCCCCCCTTTGCTCTTACCTACATCCTTCACTGCCCTGGCCCCTGCGGGGAGTAATTAGCGTGACTGTGGTCCGCTGGTTGAGGTGAGTTTGAGACCCCTGATCTACAGGAACAAAAAGTAGGTGGAAGAGAATGATAAGTGAAGAATAGGATAATGAGTCGGAAGCGGAGCACAGGGAGGGGAGAAATTCGAGATGTCAGTCAATATATAAAGCCGCACATGTGTGCGGACACACAAGATCACGCAGAGATCCATCGCAACCACAAAACCTAAGTGAAGTTTGTTTGAGTAAGTGGTTATAGAACTATTAACGGGCCACACGCTTAGAGTCTCGTTGCATGTAGCTGTAGCTGGGTTGGTTAGCAGGATGGCTTTATTCGTTTGTTACTCTGCCTTGGGATGTGCAAAGCCTTGCACGGTGCTACGGTGTGCCGCTTTTGCATATGCCTATGAGCCGCTAAAGGGTATGTCAGCATTGCCGGATGCGGTGCAACTCATTTAAACATAATAGCTACGATAAAATATTAAACAAAGGTCACCATTTGTACCATTCATGACTCTACTTGCCACTTGTACTAGCTTTGACAGTCTCCTTCGAAGGATAACTGCGCCACAAATTTTTACTCTTCAAAGCAAGGCCCAAAAAAACAGTTCACCAGTTTATTTTCACGCATGCCAACAAGTCACATCGGATTACGTCCATAAGCTTTCAGGAAACACTAACACGTACGCGGAACGTGTGAAGGAATACAGGAAAAAATTGGCAAAACTTGCTCTGAGCCTCGCAAGGCTTGAAAGAGTGAAACTGGACGGTTTTGAAAACTAATCTGATTGCTTCTAGGTTGTTTGTTGGCCTTAGCTAGGTCATGAGGGTTGTTCCGATGTTGCTTCTAGGTCGTTGCTAGGCTTTAGCTGAGTGATGCAAGGTTATTTCCGAGTTGATTCCCAGCGCAGGAAGAGAGAGAGAGAGAGCGAAATTTATTAGAAGGCCGAGAGGTCGGCCTGAGCTTGTGCGCTCTGGCCTGCTACTCAGCACAGGGGAAAAGGGAAAGGGAAGAAAAGGAAGGTTCATGTTAAACCACATACAGTACCAGGCACGACACGGACGGGCAAACTTCACAGACAGAAACTCGCGCTGAAACCAAGCGTTCGCTCTTCTCATTGATCATCTACGGGCAGGTCGTCGTTCGCGTAGGCCTTTCATCGCTTCGGGGTCTTCTCGCAGCCGCCGTTGCCTCTCTCGTTCCCTAGTTTTGGACTCATGTTGTCTTCGTCCTTTTTAGTGGACCAATGGTGAGTAGTAGAATTTACCCAATTTCTGTGTCGCATATCCATTTATGATTTGTAGTGGGTTTACCCACTTTCTATGGCGCATACCCGTTTATGATGATGATAGTTTCCTGATAGGCCGCACGAATTTCTGTGGAACATACCCGTTTGTTGGGCTAACTGTTCTCTTCATTTTTAGGCGACCAGTGGTGGGAGTGGGATTTAGCCAATTTCTGTGGCACACTCCTGATATTGCGCGAAGGATAGGCCGCAAAAATTACGGCGGCCAAAAATTACGGCCGCAAAAAGACAGCTTCGCTGTTAATGAATTAGGCTGAGAAGGGATGTGCCTACGCGATCAATGCGGGGCCTGGGAACTTGAACTACGACACTACCTTGTTACCTTTGTCTAAGTGAGGTTGTTTTTACTGCGGCGTCAGAGCCCTCATGCTGAATACCTTTCGTTTGTAAGTGGTCGATCGGCCGCTCTCCGTGCAGATGCTGCTGGAGCATCGTCCCCATCGCTCGTCGGTTCACAGGGCAGCTAAAGCACATTTGTGCTTTTTAAGGACTACATACCTTTGTGAACGCCTGTACACTATTGTGCAGTGCCACCGCCATATGCGTGTCAGCGCATTTATTGATCATTTTCTTCTTTTTTTTTTCACTCCCCTCAATCTTTCATCCTTCCACTCCCTGTCTCTTTCCCCCAGCGTAGGGTAGCCAACCGGACTGGTGTCTGGTTAAGCTTCCTGCCTACTCCTTTTGTGGTCCTTCCTTCCTTTGTAAGTGGTCTTTGACATTTCCTGAGGAGGAGGACGAGGACACTGTTTTGGAGAAGCCAAATGAGTCATTGCAAATAATATTTCCAAGAAAAACAGGTGTGCCAATCACGCACCTTTCTACTCTCACGGGACAAAATCGGAATGGCGTGTTCATTCAGCGTTGCTAGATATTACTTCCTTGCAGTTCATAATATTCGAAACTGCTCATGAATTATGCATTTAGCAACCGCACAAAATAACATCTTTTTCGATTCGTTTACCTCGAACTGGAGTATCTCGATTCTTCCGGAACAGTTCCTTTAATCTAAATTCCCCTGTCGCACCAAGAAAAGAAAAAAAAAACCGAAAGACAAAATATAGCTTGTTAAACGCCGCGAAAGCCGTCGGACAGTGAAGCTATAAGCGCACGAGTGCATGCCATTGGCTAGCGAGATCGCGTGGTATTGTAAACCCACCGCTAGATTTGAGATACGCGCGCTTGCACTTGAGTGGGCACAGCGAGATCATGTGAACTGCAGGCCCGGGCAATGGTGTTTCAGCGAACGCCTCACGTCTCGTGCCTTGCTTATGGTCATTACAATTAATGTAAGTCTCCAATTTGTGTAGTAATGACAGCGCTAATGTCTTTGAGCTAATGCCTTAGTTTACTACATTTCACTTAAGTATCTAATGAATGTATATTAATGAAAGTGCGAATTGTTTTTCCAGCATTGTGTACCGAAAGTCATCATGATCATCAGTTCCAGCACCACCATCATTTGTTTTAGGGGCGAAGCTCCTTAGGGCGTAGGCTAGTCCGGCGTCGTCCTGCGTCGTTGTTGTCGTCGTAGTAGCCACCCCTGTGCGATGACGATGACGCTGCCATCACGGCACAGCACATGGAATGTGCCCACTATACGTCATAACGATTACGCTGATGACGATGACGATCGCGATGCCATACAACACATGGCATCGCGATATGGTCTCACATGCATACCGTTTGACCACTTGCAACCAACCACCATCCGAGGAACCTGCATTGATCTCGTCTTTGCAAACTTTCCACTACGACCCATCGAGGAACCGCTCTCCCTCCATTTCACCGACCATAAAGCCATAAGACCACAAAGTTTGTCACGTCTTTGATGATGTACTGGGCGAATTTCACGGAAGATTCACGGTTTACCGATGAACCTCCGGAGCTTCGCCCACTCATCATCATTCACTCCGTGGATATGCTGTGATTTTTTATTTATTTCTTCATTCACTCCACTACAGTAGGCGTGACGACGACTACTACAACTACAGCCACTACTACTATTGTTACTACTACTACTACTACTACTAGTACTACTACTACTACTACTACTGCTACTGCTACTACTACTACTGCTACTACTACTACTACTACAACTACTAACTACTACTACTACTACTACTACTACTACTGCTACTACGACTACAACTACTACTACTACCACTACAACTACTATACTACTACTACTACTGCTACTACTAATACTACTACTACTACTTCAAATACTACTACTACTACTACTACTACTACTACTACTACTACTACTACTACTACTGCTACTACGACTACAACTACTACTACTACCACTACAACTACTATACTACTACTACTACTGCTACTACTAATACTACTACTACTACTTCAAATACTACTACTACTACTACTACTACTACTACTACTACTACTACTACTACTACTGCTACTACGACTACAACTACTACTACTACCACTACAACTACTATACTACTACTACTACTGCTACTACTAATACTACTACTACTACTTCAAATACTACTACTACTACCACTACTACTACTACTACTACCACAACAAATACTACTGCTACTACTACAATGACGATGACGACGGCAGATGGTAGACGGCTTCGCTGTAAAACATTGAAGGCTGTATTTAACTTTCAGGGCACATCCCAGATATTACGAAATACGTAGGTTGATATAAGTATTTTCGATAGACTGAAGCTGAGCTTCGAAGGATTTGTGCCGAAAGAAGAAATCGAGTTTCACCTGCTTCTTTCGCAATAACTAATCTAAGGGCTTAAATCCCCACCCAATCTTGCTTTGGCAGCTCCGGAAATCCCCTCGTCGCTCTATATGGTGACGCGCGCTTTTCTGTGGGTATCATCATTTTCGGTGTACTACACAGTGCTTTCGACCGTAGCCAATTTTATGGAGCCACGCCTTTGAGCAGGTGCGCGCCAATAGCGAAAGAGACCGGAGAGAGTTGCACTTCGAGACGAGCCCCGGCAGACGTGATTGCCGCACGCAAAATGAAATCCTGTTTCCATCGACTGCGTCAGAAAAGTAACCATAATAAATGAAAATAAAGTGTCAGGAAGTGTGGCGCGATGTGAATGAACAACAGGAACTAAATCTTAGAAAACCCTCTTTTTTTTGTCGTGCGAAAACAAAACAGAATTCGCCTTTTACTTACAACTAAACTAGGGCCTGCTGCTGCACTCCAAGGCTTTCCGAAAAATTTAAGTGTGGCCAACAATTCACATAAGAACGAATCCTGTGAGCGAAATTCTGGATTGCTGCAGCTTCCCGAAAAGTTCCAGATGGACTTAAGGGGAACAAATCTAATCTTTCGTTTCCTCTTCTTGTGCGGTGAGAAATAAGTAACAGGATAATCTCACTCGTGCCTCAGCAATCTGTAGCTAGATTAAGAGGTCTCCATTGTTTAAGCCTCACTCAGTCAGTATCGGTAGGTGGAAGTAAACTATAATTGATATTCCGAATGTTAAGGTTGAAATATTTAACGGTAACCATCTTTAAATGAACAGGTGCACATTAACTCACTAATCGTGCATTATATATGGAATTATACGCTATCTTTTATATCCCAATAAGAGACGTCTCCTAGCACTTCGGATTTTCACTTTTTTTAAACAAGGAGAACTGGAATGTGAAGCTAAAGAAATGTAGGTCTTATGAAAGATATTCCTTTCAAATAATGGTAGCTGCTTAAGCCGGGAAAAGAGACGAAATAATCAAGAAGGCCTGTGCGCTTGCTTGCGACTGTGAAATCGTAGCTTAGAGTGAAAAAGATGCTTACTGAAAAAAAAGTTATGCCTAAGATGCCGGTAAGCACAGAACCGTTCCGCACGCCGTATGACGATTAAGGACAGTGTAATTAAACGAGTCGGTCGATATGCACTAATAGTTTACGTGGGTGTGCCTCTTGGATCTTTCTATGCTTAGAATGCAACGCGTAGCAATCTGTGAACTTGATCTTCGCCCGTGCGACTTTTTTATGTGAAAGTTCGTGCTCTGTTGTGACTAGACCATGCTTAAAGTTGGGGGATTGTTCCGAGGGTCTGGTTTTTCTGTATTATAAACCAATGAAACCGACAGACAAATAAACCAAAGAAAGAACAGGACACATTATTCACGTTTTTTTTCAATAAAATGGAAAGAAGTTAAAGTGGGCAAAAAAAAAAACATGCTTTTCCGGCGGTGGCATACGAATCCACAACCTTCGAATTACACAGTTTATTTTTTCGCACTCCCCGGTAATAAGCACGCATAAATACCCAACAAAAATATTCACCGACGATTGCGATACTGACTAATGCGAATTCTAAGCGCAGCTTCTACCATTTCCGTCACTAATTGTTCAGAAAGAACTGGCTGAGACAATCTTGTCTATAGGTACGCGGTTTACATTAAGAAGAGAACGCCTTGAGTAGCGCGACTGGCGTGGACAATTTCGTGCAGCCCATTTCCGATTAACTGCCGCAGACGGAGCGCAGCGCGACTGCCTCACTAACCGGGAGACCGCGGAAGGCAGCGCGTGGGCGCGTTCCACAACAGCCGCTGCAGACAGGTCTCCGTTCATGCAGCACTTTATTTCCATATATGGTACCGGTGGAAGCAAGGACGACGATGGAAGTGGAAGCAGGACGACGATGGGCCGTCGGGCCACTCTAGATGGCCGGACACATTAGTGCTTGTGCGATTTCTCATGCCCAGCCCACTGTGCGGAGCTGTAACTCCGGTTGCGAGCTGCGCAGAGCAGCCTCCCATCGCTCCTGGTGTTCAGGCCCTTGCCACGGGGGCTTGGGTTTGGTTCGGGCAATTCACAAGGACGTGATTGAAGTGGGCTCTAGTGCTAGGACACAAGTTGCTGGGAGGAGAGGTTTCGCCACGCATAATAAGAGAGAGAAGGAAAGAAGTTGTGACTGTGGCCGTTTGAAGTCTGCGCCACAAAACCTGGTCACTTCTGGAAAGAGATTTATGCGGTGGGGGACACACATTAGGCGGGATAAGCGCTACCAATAAACAATTTCTCTAAAAATGTTTGAGAGAGTATCCTTACATTGCGCCACGACCTTCTTGGCCACGACTAACCGAGTTCTTGTTGGTGAAGGCAGCCGTCCACTTGTGATCTACGAAGAAGGAGTGTGGATTCACGGAACTTCTCCTTCGCCAGTGCTCCGTGACACTGGCCAGTCTGCTTCGCCAATATTTTGTCTCTTAGTTAGTAGCGGCCCTGCTGCATGCTGAGTCGCGGACCTTAGGACTTTCAATAAACTATTGCATCCATCCATCCGTCCATGGTGAATTCTAGCGTAAGGGCTCTTTTGTCAATACAAGCCACGCAACTCACGAATGGAGAATTATGAATTGGAACGCGAGAGATAATGTCACCAAGCACTGTCATTGATGGGTCCTCTGTCTCGTCGTGTAATGTGTGTGTGCATAGCATAACGATTGGGTGCAATTTTTTTTGACGCACACAAACAGCACAGTACTTTTCTGTATACACAGACCCTCGAGATTACGTCCGAATGTCTTGAACTTGTAACCGTTCTTTGCCACTTGCCGCTTATCTTCAGTATGTCATAACCTGTTCCTTATGTTTGTCATACACTCATGGGACTTCAGTCAAACATGGCGTTATTTTCTAACGAACCGTTTCCCCGTACTATTTTCACTTATATAACCAGCAATAACAACAAAGACGACGGCGGCAACAACTCAAAATGTCTTTTTCTACGAGTTCCGAGACAAGGAGTATTAATTAAATGACACGCATCGCACCTGTACAAATGAACTTGGAAATACTAATCTTTACAGTGATGCGTAAGGCTAGGCTAGCGGCCGTGGCTAGGCAAATGTACACTGCTCACCAATAGGAGCGCTCCTTCAAAGAGGGCATTTCCATTCGACGTCGCATAATATTCGCCGATGTGTCGCTGCCGCACACGGACTGAGCGTGAAATCTCAAAGGCATTGATCAGTGACCCCGCCAACTCTGACGCGGTCAATGGCATGAACGCGGACCGTAAGCCGAAACATGTTGCATAACCTTGACGTATCAGGATGAATGCTGAAACCGTGACACGAATCTGACAGATTATCAGTGGTGAGCTATTAATCAAACGCGAATATTATACCCGACAATAAAAGCTCTCGCGCATCCACGAATTTTGTGCGGTCTTACGCAGAAGCGCTTCATGGTCACGTTGATACCATCTTGAAGTCTTACGTCATTACCTCTGACCCCTATTTGCCACGGCGCCGCATTCTCGCCAACACGAGACTGACGAGTAGTCGATACTTTGTGCCAACTTTTTTATTGGATAACCACCTCGTTCCTTTTTGCTTTCGCCTTCTCTTTCGGGAATAGCGAGTGTTAAAGACCTATGGGCATTCCCTGTCATTTGCACGCCGTCGTCCGCAGTAGGCGAATGCCCTCTTCATTCTTTCCGCAACCACAAGGGATTGCTTCCCTCGCCGCCCAGTGATGTAGAGGGACGTCTCCGTACAACTCCTCTCGATGCTGACAGACGCTGTAGCATTCCCCCGTGCCTGTGGTCTCTCTTTCGTTGCATTCTTCGCAGCCATATACTGCATTTGGTGCGGCGCGCCTCTGCCGTTCGGCCCGGGCACGCGCGAGCGACCGTCAGCTCGGCAGGCCTAATAGGGAAATATTAGTGCGCTCGCTCACCGAGATCTCCCAGCGACAGCGCCTGCAGTGGTCGTCCAGCTCATCTTGCGCGGCCGTGCCTCTGCTCGTTTCGATTCGCCTGTCTTTGTTTATATACGCCACATGGAATGCGCTGTGTCTCTTCCGCAGTGTTGTATCATGCTGCTGCTCATTGTTCGCGAGGCGCATTGCCGAGAGCAGTCATGCTCGTTCCCATCTTCTTGAGATCCTTCCCTTCCACCACTGCTCTTTCGTTTATTTGTTCCTTTCCAGAATGTCCTTACTGGCAACTCTTTTCCGCAAAATATCACGCTTTGCAAATGGTCAACCGTAAAAGTAGCAGAACCGGTATTTTTTGTTTCTTTTTTGTATCGCATATGACCCTAACGCGTTATTGAGGATTAAAGCCTTATAAGACTCATGAGTAAAAAAATATTGCGGCGAAGGGGCATGTAGGGAAGGGTGTCTCAGCTCCACTAACGTGAAACCTGGGGAGGGGCGAAGCACGCAGTGTGCGCCGGTGTTCCCCACAGCAAAATCTTTACTCTTTACTGCTTTACTCGCCAGGAGTCACTAACACAGCATCGCTTCGCAGATGTGTTTCAAGAAGTGGTGTTTCAAATAGATGGCTTTACCGTAGAGATGACCGTCTGTGTCTCTGGTTTTAGGTAAGAAACTTGAGTGCCTTGGGAAATTTCGTCGATGATTTTGACACCGCTGCTATGCCAAACATAATGTTTTAGGCAGTAACGACGAACCTTTAACTCATGATATGCATAGTATGGACCGGTGGTGAGTATAATAGGATTTACACAACTTTCGTGGCGCATACCATTTATGATGGACCGTGACGACGACATGACACACCAACAAGCCGAGACCCGAAGGTGCTTCACTCCTAAAAATTCAGCGTCCGGCGTTGGCAATTAGGACGGTACCAGAAGCCACGAGGGGTGAGAACTAAAGTAAATTATTCACGAATAAAATATTAACGGGACCGACAACCAATTTTTATAGCACCTATATTCTTTAACGCAACGGAAAGCTTACTGACCACAGTGTCTATAATCACGGAATGCTAACGTGGAAAACGCCGCAAAACATTTGTAATCAGAATTTTTCTATGTGCGGCGAATATGAAGTCGTATACACACGTGACAACGCATGCCGCAAACAGTGAGCGCGAGAGCGGTTCGTGTTCGAGCGCGGTGGCATGCGTGCACTCCGCGCGCATGCGCCCAGGCTCGACATGGGCCACTGGCGGACGCGAAGGCAGCGCCGCTTGTCACCGTGCAGCCCTTATTGTACCGCCGCTTGCAACCGTGCAGCCCGTAAGCAGCGCAGAATTGAGCGGGGCTGGACAACAATATGCATACTCTAATTCTGAGGACTAATTGTGGCGCGCGCAACAGCACCGGACTACGCGACTACGTACAGCAAAGTAATCGACATCAAGCTTCAAGGCTCTTCCGCTAGGCTGCGTGACATAGCGGTATTTGTTATTTCTAAACACGATTAAAAAAAATTGAATCCTGTTTGGCTCGCGAAAAAAAATGCTTGAATCTGTCACTATAATTCACGATCTTTTCTTTACACCAGAATCTAATCACACGTTCTGGTGTAGTTGTCGGTCCTTTAGTGAAAGGGTCACAATCTACGAGTGAATGCCAAAAAATTAGAAGTGATCACTAAGTGTATCACGTGCAGGAAAACGTGAATTAAAGTGAATTGATTGTGCATCACATACTAACTGACGGTGCATCAAATCTGCATGAACATTTAATCAAGTGGTAAAGCGATTTAAACTGATTAAAATGTGAATGGAATATTATGACTTAGCGCTGATAGATAGATAGATAGATAGATAGATAGATAGATAGATAGATAGATAGATAGATAGATAGATAGATAGATAGATAGATAGATAGATAGATAGATAGATAGATAGATAGATAGATAGATAGATAGATAGATAGATAGATAGATAGATAGATAGATAGATAGATAGATAGATAGATAGATTACATCGGAGACGTTAGCCAGACTCATCACCTGATTCAAAACCCGACACTTTAGGTGTCGGGTGTTGACTGTGGTACATACAGTGATCACATATATACACAAATAATACGTAAGGTCACGCAGAGTTGTATACACAGAAGAGTTATTCATATAGTTTCGTTAAGCCGCGTAGAAAAAAAAAGCATTGAAGCAAACGAAAGTCCACGGATCTTCGGTTTTGTTCTCCTCAGTGTTAACTGAAGGGAAAGTTAATTTTAACTGAAGAGGGAGCGGAAAAATAAAGGCGGAGAAATCATTTGATACTGCACCCGGTAGGCTACCCTACAAATAGAGGAAGCGAAAAACAATTATTCGCCATTGGCTGACTCTGTATTGTATACCATAATACTCGGTTCAAAAAAGGAAAAAAAAAAAAAACAGTGTGAATTATCAAACACTTACGGCGAACAACATAAATTCAGGCTCTGATTTCTCGTCTTGCATTCGATGAAGCAGCAATAGGCTGTTCGAGTGGCATTGAATTCATATAAGCATACCGTAAATGATGAGTTATAGTTTTCGTAGAGTGTACTGATTCGACGGCGGAAAGAGTCTAAAAGCACCAGCCATCGTATTCGTGTCGCGGTGCCTTCAGCGGCAGGTGCGCGTGTTAAATTTGTGACTATTGTATGCGAGTGTATTAGTAAAAATACGCTCCCGCATTTCCGTTAGCTTTAGGTAATTTCATTGCCGCCTGCATAAAGGTTTTCTTCAGATTGATGCTTCTCATTGTTCCAAACATGCACGTTGTGTCAGCATAATATATCTTTTTACCATAAAAAACTCAAAGGTGAATGCTGAAATCGGTGCGATGTTTCCTTTATCTCTTCTATAGGTCTATGAAATGTCGCTTTATTAAAAAATGAAAACTGGCGATGAGCAAAGTGCATTAAATATCTTCCGTGTCGAAGTGGGCCGAGAAAAGATTTCACAGCTAACTTTCTCAGTGAACTTTGCTCGATGTTGAGTCTGTCAGGCCCGTTATTGATCGGCGGGGTTTTTCAAGATCCAAAAGGTAGTCACTCCCACTGCCTCACTTCCTGTACATGCGAAATGCTTCATAAAGGCATACGTGTAACGCGGATTGAGTCACTTGATATCTGTCTGAAATTTTCGGGTCGAAAAAACAATGCGGATTCGCGAATATTGCCAAGCCCGACACTACGACCTGATGCACCTAGCAGCAGGGTCATGAAACAAAAAATGCGCACACATGCAAAAAAAAAAAAGGTGTTGAAGGCGCAGGAGTAAAGTATTTGGGCGCCAAGATTACACGCGCACGTTTTCCTGAAATTGCGCCGTTCCCGTTAGCGCCCGCAGGAGCCAGCCTACGCGAGGAGAGAGCTTGCCAAGCGACGAACATCAAGGCGATATTACGAAGATTTTCATATAACAAGATAGAAAAGAGACACACAAAAAATGTTTACTCTTCGTCTACAATGCCTATTTGCGAACACGAAGTAATGTGAGGAGATGGGCTGCGACGCTCAGCAAACAAAGAACAAAAAAAAGAAAGCAATAAGATTGCATGAGAGAGTTATAGGAGGGCTCAAATTCAGGCCTATGGCGCGAGGCACATAATGCTGCGAAACATGCGAAAAAAGTTTGATGTACGCATAATGAAGAAAACTGAAAGAAAGCACTAAAAAGGTCATGTGTTTTTGTTTGTTCTCGCAAATTACTAGACTTGTACTTTGCTTACGCTTACAGTTTTTTTTTCTCTCCGTTCTATAACTTTTGTACGTGGCCATGTTCCAAAGAAAATTACGGCGTGAATTGTAGGAGTTCGGTCGGCCGCGAAAGAAGCAACATGGCACGTAGAAACATCACGTAAAGAGAGGAGATTAAAAGTGAATGACTTGGCGAATACGCGAAGAAACAATTTCAGCAACGCATTATGCGAAAGGGCTGCTGTATAGAAAAAAAAAGAACGAAGTAAGTGCCTTACATTACGTTCGTGCCTTGCAAGGGAAATGACGGTTTCTGTAATCACGTGGTCATCAGGCTGCGGTCCTCTGATGCTTATCTCGTGGTCTCTGTTGCCACGTCATTATTTTTTATTTGTTTTATTTTGATTAGCGCGACCTCCAACTCTGGGGTATTAAAAGGGAGTGCGAAAACGCGCGTGCGCGTTATTATTTTACTACACTTTTGTTTGTTAGTTTTTATATCACCCACAAATCTTTACTGGTAAGTTGAAATAAAATCCTTTCTTTTTTTTCACCTTTTAAAGAGGAGTTGTTAAGCCACTGGTAATCGAAAAGGGACGAATACCTTTTCGTGAGGGCTGCATATTTCGGGAAGGCTGGCATCTTTTACTTGCTTCCTTTTATGTCTTTTTTTTCCTTTTTTCTGTCGCTTTCCCAGGGCTTTGATCATGCCCACGATCACGCCCGCTGGAACAATACTGTTTTTGCAGCGTCTTCCCTCGTTATGATGAGATCTCTCGAGCAATCAGTGGCGACATACTCCGATCCGAGAAACAAAACAAAGAAGGCGAAGGAGAGCTATGTAATCATTACATTTCATTCATAGCAACATGGACGCATTGTTATTACCACTACGAAAAGAAGCACAATGTGCAATATTCGTACTCACGTCTCGATGCATTCCTAGGAAGTATCAACGAATTAAAATAACTTTTTGCTTATTTTCACAACGTACTATGCTCTTCTTCATGATTTATATCATTGGTGTTCAAATAGGGTCCGCGAAGCTATTTTGGGGACCCGCGAAACTCATCCTCGAAAAAAAGAAAAAAGCAAAGCGCGTTTTTTGGAGGCACACAGTCCCGTGACAGCGGCCGTTTGTATGCTTCACCGCAAAACACATTTGTATTGCGGCGAACTGACTTACGTTTCCCCTTTCTCTCCGAGGTGGCTGTAAAGCTGTTCTTACAGTTTTCTGCGACATATGCACGCGAGCCTACCTTTTCTAGGTTTGCGTATTTGAAGAGCAAGCAGAGCTAGAAACAAATTGATAGTTGCTGCGGACCGCCCAACTTATTGATAAGCTGTTGAGATCGAAGTGGTGTGGAATATTAGTTTGACCATTCTTTGCCAGGGAGAAATGAAAGGCCACCTGTTTGACGCTGCATGCTGGTGTTAGTTTATCACCCCCCTCTCCTTTTCTCTCACCGCAAGGGGCTCCCCTAATCACTTCTACCACCTCCACTGAGAAAGACAGTTACGGGTTGGCACTTATCTCTTCACTTTCCACTAATAACCACTTAGTCCACAAGGGTTCTCCGAAACACCCATGGCTGAAAAACAACTGGCTTTAGATGTTACAAAATAAAGGGCAACCGCCCCCCCCCCCCCCCCCCCCTCTAAGCATCCGTTTGTGAGGGACACAAGTGGAACATCCAGAAGACACAGGTTTACTATTATCATTTCACGTAACGCTCTGTAACATTTTTCACTTTTGAAAAAAAGCGGTGGTTACCGGAACGCAATAAAAAACAGATAGTGTACTTGTGATACAACCGTCACGAGTCCACAAAAAAAAATGCCCCCACCTCCCCGAAGGGAATCGTGAGGAAATGCGAATGCATTTCTTGCGCCAACACCGACTTCTGCCATCGCCTTGAGAGGCGCCCAGCCAGCGAACGGTCGAGAGTGAGGCACGAGCGGACAGGAGAGGGGGGGCGCAGGGAGGAGAGAGAGCGAACGGCGAGAGAAGGAGCGGCGAAGCACTGCACCTACCCTCTCCTACACTCTCTCGCACCACATGCTCCGGTTGCTAGGGGCGAGGATAAGCGCGCGCCCGCAGCTGTTGCTATGGGAGAGGGAGTGAGAGCGGAGAGATAACACCTGCCGGCGCGCGGACACCTCCTCAACCTATCCTCCTCCTCCGCGGACGCCGCCGGACAACGCCGCCTGACATAGCCCGACTAAGATATTCATTCGCATTTAAAATATATGGCACATATCTCCTGAAACTAAATGATCTAACAATAGCAGGGTAGCATGAAGATGTACTGGATATATGCATGAGTTTCCAAAATAATGTTCTTGTTCATGAAATGAAGAGATCATATTAGAGCGTGCATTCAGCAGCACATCACGATTGAACGCGCTGGATAGAATTAAAATAAAATAAATTAGTACATTCGTGTAATGCGACTTCGTTACATCTAATGTCCAAGTTAAGATACTCGCAAACCATGAAGATTATCGATCGAATCGAATCAAACATAGAATTTAACAGTCAGGTACGCATCGCGTCAGTGCTTCTCGGCTTAAAAGCCAGATAGGTCGAAACAAAACGGGTTTTAAGGTATTGTTGCTGGACTCTGTTTCAACGAAGACGTCATTTCGCCTTTCGAGCAAATAAAGATTGTGTAAATGCGTTCGGGGTTGGAGAACGCCGAATCGGTTTGCTTTTATCTCTGCGTCGAAGTTCAGTGTTTTACTGTACAGACGATCTTCCCGTCTGGCCAAAAAACTGGTCGGAAGATATCTCTTTCATCGAGCTCGATCTTTGCCAACACTCTGCATCATGTTTTGGATCATCCTGTAAGATCTGTATTAGTTGAAAAATAACCAACAAATATTAGTTGAAAAAGTAGGCGTATACATATATTTTTCAAATCGCATGGTGGATAGTTCAGTAAGCATTGTCAAGACTAGCAGACAGAGAGCTTCAATTCCTCGATAACTTATCGTAATTGTAACTGAGGTCGAGATTGCCGACGATGACAGAATGTAGTGATAAATGTCTAAAATAATACGACAAAAAAAATTGGCCGCGTATCTGCGTGCTTCGCTGCAAATGTCGTCGAAAGACGATAGTCTTGTGCCGACTGCACTGCATGAGCGGCATGAGTACCACAATTTAATAGCCGGGCTAGCCGCTGGGCTCGTTTTTCGGACGTTTTCCGGGCGCGCTTAGACGGACGCCGGCGTTTCTCCGCTGAAATTTGGTCGTCGGTCTTTTCTCTGCGTTCTCTGATCATGTCTTGCAGAGTGGGTCGTATTTCATCAAGCGGCCATATATGTTTTGCCTTGCCTGAGACAGCGCTCTTCTACGATGAATCAGCCGCATCTGGCTGGCATTGATAAAACAGAAGAGGACGCCATCTACAGCGCTACCGGGGAACATCGGCTTGTGTTGAACAATGCTGCTGCCAGGTGGCAGCACCACAGCCAGCCACAGCGTCGAAGTTAAATCACTGGGCGGAGACTTGTTTTGTACACAGCAGCGCCGCGTAATAAACACTAGGATCTTTATAATTACGTATCTATAGATTTTGTTTTAAAGGAACACTGTGAATAGTACTAAGGTATTGATGTTGTGCCTCAGGTATGCGTAATATTTGATTTTTAATTGCCCACGCTCACCCGTATGAACACATGCTTCTTGGTCATGATTGGAGGTCGTAAGGCAGGGGGTTAAAGTTTGGCCAACTAGCTCAATCGTGTGACGTGCCGACAAACAGACAAACAGACAGACAGACAGACAGACGGACAGACAGACAGACCAAAATTTCTCCGTTTAGGTATCCCAAGAAAGACTATCGTCTTTAAAAATTGCAAGGAACGGTCCACAAAGCGATGAATGAAGATGAAAAGTGTTTGTGATTAACATGCGTGTTCAAAGCGCTTTGAATGCTAAAAAAGTCACAGTTTCACCGCAAGGGTGAAGCAGTGAATGCGATAGCAAAAATTCTAATGTTAATCGAAGTGAGGCTGGCAGCTAACGTTTTTGGATCCGATCTCACGCAACTCTACAAAATACTGGTTTAAGAGCATACGGCCGCTCCAGGGACACTGTTCGCACAATGTCCTCGCGTTGAGAGCGGAGCACGTAGGAGCCAGCCGCCCGCTGTCGGCTGCTGAGATGGCGAGGTAACGCGTGCGCGAGCGACGACCGCGCTCGTAAAACCAAAGGTCGCAGTGGCTGCATGAGGGACACCGCCACCCCCCCCCCCCCCCCTCGCGTCTTTCCGCGCCTGTTAAAGACGCCTCTCCTTGAGCATGCCCCGGCTCGTCGAACAGGCGGGGGGAGCTTATAAGGACTTTATAATGTTTTTATTGATGTTATAAATGCCTATTTTTGGCGTTTGTGTCTAAATGCCTTATATAAGTGCCTATAACTGCCTATTTTAAAAATCGGGGCCCTTATTAACACTATTCAACATTAGATTTCGCTTTCGAGTGTAGTTTGAGACCGTTATTCATGTTACCGGGCAACATTGACTGTTCGGAACTTTATGGGGTTCAACCTAGTCCGCTAGCACAGCCAACTTAAACAAAACAGCCACTAACAGCAGTGAAATGGGACGCGCCGGCCAGCAACGCCGCCACGCTGACTTAGCGCGAGCGATTGGCGAACGCGAAACCGCATAGAGAGCAAAGGAAGGAATAAAAAAAATGTGGTGTTCACGCGGCTTTTGTTTTGTTTGTAATTTAATTTTTAAGGTGTTCATCGACAGAGTAAAAATCCTCCCCACGCGATTCGACCCTACCAATACGAGCCATCCCTCCATTCTGGTCTTTTAGCGATTCGGCTATCGGCTGCTGCTCTGCCCTTCCCAGCCGTGCCGAAAAGAAAGAGACCCAGGAGAGTGGGCATTTCGACAAGGGGCGTTTGACTCGTTGTGCTACAGAATAAAAGGTTGAGACCGGGTTCTGTGAGCCGTGCGGGAAAGAGGACAATTGCACGGCTATGTTCAACTGTTCGTGCCATTGTGCAAACGTAATAACATTTCTTGCTTTCATGTTGTAGATACAGGTCGCGCATGGGTTTGTTTTGAAGTTATTTGCATTTATATAAAACTTATTGCGCCTATATTTACGACGTTGGAGGCCTAAAAAGCTGTTTTGCCTGCCTATGTTTGGCTATTAAAACGCGCTCTTTTAATGCCTAGAAATCCGGCTTCTGGTAATGCTCTTCAATAGTGTCATTGCGTATGTATTGAAGGCGAGTTATACCAGTGAGAAGTGAGGACTAACCGACTAGGGTAGCAGGAAGAGCAGCTAGAGGATGGTTCGCGTTATTAGAATCTGAGCCCCGATCGAGACTCTCGAAGAACCTCCAATCATCCCGCGCAAAGCAAATAAAGGCAGAAATTCAGCCCACCACACTCCGAACTCGATATAGGGCAGACTGAGCACTAACACTGGTTACAAACAAACACGTATCCCCAGTCTATCAGTCCTTAATAAGATCTACCCAACGCAATACTTGCGAGCGGCCATCGCTAACCCACAGAACGTAGACGTGTAGACTCAGGCCAGCCCAAAATCAAATCACCCTTATTAGGGAGAAACCCATTTCGAGAGGCAGTGGGGAGACTGGGCTTGCGAGCAAGGATTGGGAGAGCCAAGTTGGTTTGCTAACCAATTACAGTGATCCGCACAGACCAGTGGGGCCCTGGGATAGGAAACGCATACACACTTGGCCAACTACCCCCGAGTAAAGTAATGTATCTATACCACTGCATTTGCTTCGAAGGTGTAGCCAACACACAGCTTACATTCTTTATTGTGAGTATGAGAAGAAAAAAACCTCAGCCCGCACCATAATAATATAGCAGGCAATGCCAGTTAGAAAAGAAAAATGAACAGGGCAGAGCCAAATGAAATTTTGAAGGGAAAGGAGAAGGGGACCCCAACCGCAGACAAACTGGACAAAAAAAAAGGAAAAAAGAAAAACTTTATTGTTTTTGTTCACAAAGGTATTCTTGCTGCCAACATGTTTACATCCAGTTTAATCTTCAACTGATGAATCCTTGCGAGTGATAGAATTGGACGCTGCTGCTTGTAATTGAAGTGCTTGGGCTCTTCAGTCTTGCAGTAGTAACGCCGTTAAAAAAGAGAATGATCATGCAATATTTCTGGTTTTGCACCTGTAGCCTAGAAATCTGTGGTCTGAGCAACCGCCACCGTTTAGAAGCATCTGTGAGCCTGAAAGATAAATTTTTTGGAGACATGTATGCATTTGAGTTCCTTTGTTTTATTTTCCCAACGCAAGCCGCCACGCTCTGAAAAAAGAGCAGTGTTATTCCGTTAGCCGTGATCAACCTCGCGAAAAGCCCTAAACCAGACACCGAACGCCTCACCCCAATACGTGTCCTCGATCTCGTTTATTTCCCATGTTTGCAACCCCGCACATCTCGACAAGCCGGTAAAAGCGGACGCCTTGCCGGAACTTTCCAGGCACACTCCACCGTCTTTCAGGTCAATCCTTTCTCATTTCGCGTCACATCCACTAAGCTTAGACGCGGATGCGCGCTGAGCTCGTGCGGATTCCGCGCATTTCGACGCTCCGTACTAAAATCCCACGCATACACCTAGGTAACTCGATCCTTTCTGATCGCCCCTGTCGCCTACAGCCGGAAGCTGTCTGCGGAATCCCCTCTGGGACAAAAATGAAAGGTTCCGCGAAAAACAGGGAAGCAGTAGGAATGAGCGTTGCCAAACCCTGAGCGCTGTCGTTGAATCTTCCTTGTTGCCAACTTGTCGCCATTAACGACAACGTTGATTTGCTTCGCTGCGATTTCTTTTGTGTTCACGTAAAAGGAAGCTTCGGTTATTTCGTCATTACTTCTTTCATTTGTCATTTTCTTTCTCCACCTTGCACTGAAGCATGCTCCTTTAATCTTTTGGAGATTTGAAATCTTTGCCTGTGAGCATGTTGCGATGATAACGCTTCAATGCTCCTGAAAACAACGACACCTCCCGATAGAAAACCCGCATTTCCCCGAAGGGGAGTATGAGGAAGTGCGAAGCACGGGGTGATGCTATGAGGGGGGCGCGCGCGACTAAACTGCAGAGCCGAGCGAAGGAGACGGCAGCGAGAGAGCACGCGCCAGCCGACCCACGGAGGTCTGGCCGTTTTTAAGTGCAAAGCACTCGGCGCGGAGAGCGGTGCGGAGCCGGCGCGGGGCGCGCGCAGCCACGGAGCGGAGGGCGGAGCGCGCGCAGTCACGTGGGGCGTGACGTCGCTGCGCCGTTGCTACAGACGCTCCTCTCCGCTCCTCGCGCCGTTGCTAGGGGAGAGGAGGAGGAGCGCGGATGCCGGCGGAGTTTTCGGGGTCGCTTAAGAAGTGCATTCGCACTTAAAACAAACGGGATCTGTCGTTGCAGCTATACCACCTGAGCGCCGCGCACTGTGGAATGCGCGGCGATGCTCGTTAGAACGTGTCTGGAATGGTGGTGTCTCAAAAAAGGAGATCAAACGCTCCGAGATATCCTGTTATTGTTTTGTCCTTTTTTAAAGCATATACTGCTTTTTAGAGCTTCCATTTTACCTTTATTGTATGATCTTTACTGTCATGGAAGAAATATTGACTGCCGTCTTTTGCTCTCATCGAAAAAGACGAGTGTTGGGGCATTTCAGGAGCGTCGTTGTTGGCGATGTCGCCGACGTTGTCTATCTTCTGCTGATGGACTATTTGTTGAAGAACTTTAGCTTCTGCAAGTTCATCTTGCTGCCGTGCAAAATCTTTCGTAATGTCATAGAGTTATTACGTCTCCCTTGGCCTTTGAAAAAAGTAATCGACGAACAAGCATGACAAAATCTCACGCGTTATCATTTACGGCGCTTCCGTCGGCGACTTTTTTTATTCTCCACTTGCTCATGCATACCGCGCACACATGTCTGCAACGACGCCGAAGCATAATAAAACTAAGCAGCATTGGCTGCATCTACGCGGCTGCATCTATCTAGCTGAGCTGTTCATAGCAGTGTCTGTTTTCCGCAGGATGTCTTTCATCACCAAGCCCGAGGGGCGGTTCATGGCCCCTTTAAGGCTAGAGAGCAGTCACAAATACTATTCGGAAACAAGAAGTGCCACAAGTGCCTCGAACTTTTCTGGGACAGACTGGATTACGTGATACATGGTGAAATATGCTACATGGAGGGGGAACGCTCCGGCGGAGCCTTCGCCCGCCAGGTCTGCTTGGCTAACCCTGCCTGTCGCAATATCCCAACCACCTGCTCCAATGTCCCATCTCAAGTCGATCTACCAGTCATAACACTCAGGGATCATTGCTGTGCAGTTTCTTTCGGTGCGTATATCACAAGCACGAGCCATCAAAAGTAGCGCTTAAAAAGCAACAAACGCGGAAAATGAGGCATTGACGTAAGCTTTCGGAAAATTTGCTTTTGAGAAGTTTCCTTCGGAGCGGTTTTAAGACAACAAAGCATTGTCCTTCGACAACAAGCGCAGATGGAATGTCTGGGGTAAGAGCGGTCACGCATGAGTGAGTTCCTCTTTTTGGCAGCCGGGGTCAACGAAAGACATGTTCTGGAAGCCAAGACTCGTCTGAAACGTTTCTCCTAGAGCGTTATACCGTTTTCTCCTCGGTAAATCGGGAAGTTGGTGAAACCGCCAGCCATTTTCATGCTGCTCCAGCGGCGTTGAAAGAAACCGCTCGAGCACGCGCGCGCACGACACGTAGCTCTGCCGGCCAGCCACTAGTGCTAACAGATGCTCCGTCCGGCGGCAAAGAAATTGAATGCGCTGCGTGTGCGTACCAAACGTCTGCAGCTCTTCTCCTCATCGCTCCCTATCCAGCTACCAACGCGTGCTTGCCTGTATACGCGAACCAATATCGTCATCCGCTGGCAACGCGGCAGCAGTCGCCGACCTCGGCAGCAGTCGCCGATCGATGGGCATTTCCAATCTGGCGTGTCCAGAGAAGTTGGCCGCCACCGCCGCGCTCACCTACTCGTCTCTACCTTCTCGCGAATGCGTGCACTCCTGTGTATGCGCTACGTGGAAGGCAGGCAGCGCATGCGGTGCGTTCGAGGGCAATCGGTCACGCGGCCTTCCGAATTCTAACTGCGTGCGAACACGAACGACAGATGTTTGGAGTTTGGTTTCTAAGATTTATGGCTCAATTTTTGGGTGTTTGTTGATCTCTGAGAAGTTAATTTCGGTATCTGGAGCAGTCTTTTTGTTTCTTTGTTTGGTCGTCTGTCTTTCGGGCGAACAGTCTGTTCAAATTCATAGTTATACCGGAACATGTATTTGGAAATCTTTGATGTGACCACAACGTTCGACACTGCATAATTAAAGCTTTTGATTCGATCATGTAATTACTTCGAAGGTCAAAACACCAAAGTCGTGTCAACGAACACCAAACCGCACAATGTCATGGAACTAACATGGTACGTGAAAGTGCATCTGATGATGATGGCGTATACAGTGGTCAACCTGACGTCTCTGCGCTATAGGCCGTTGCGTGAAAGAGAAATATGTATTCGGTAAACAGGAAAAGAATGAACAAGTATACAGAAAGAAAGCTGTAATTATTATAAGCTTTGTACTTCTGGGTCGCCAGAGCTGCAGAGCTCATATTGTTCGACATATACGCGCCAACCGCAGTTGTTTCTATAGGCTATCTTTGCTATTGCGCACGCAACCACACACGCGTGTGTGTGTGTGTCTGTGTGTGTGTGCTGCTCTTAAAGTATACTTGTAGCGAAGCCTTGGAACTGAGTAATGGGTTGCGCTCTCGAGCGCCTTCTAGTGGGTCATCTCCAAAGAAGGACGCCGCTCGCGCTCAGAGTTCGTGCCTGGCCGTGGCTGTCGCCATTCCGCAGTTTCTCTCAGTTCCGGCAAATAAACGCCTTAACAATTGGTGGAGAGTGCTCTGCTCCCATTCGATGCCTGTGGAGCTTCGATCTCGTACCCTGACATCTACCATGCCCCAAGACGCTTCTCAGCAAACGCCTCCCCCCCATGCCGCCCACTTGTCCCGGTGTCCCACGCATCCGCGATCCACCGATCTTCACTGGCGCCGATAGCACCGATGTGGAGGACTGGCTGGCACTTTACGAGCGCGTGAGCATCCCCAACAAATGGGACGACGACGGAAAGTTGACAAACTTGGTATTCTACCTTGCGGGAGTGGCAAGTTTGTGGTATAACAACCACGCGTCTGATTTTGCGACTTGGTCCGATTTCAAGACCGCCGTCATCAACGTTTTCGGCCGTCCTGCCGTTCGCAAGCTGAAAGCCGAACAGCGCCTACGCGAACGTGCTCAGCAGGCCGGTGAATCATTCACCAGCTATATCGAAGATGTCCTCGACTTGTGTAAAAAAGCCAACGGAACCATGTCTGAGCCTGAGAAGATCCGCAACGTTATGAAAGGTATTGACGAAGATGCCTTCACCATGCTGCTCGCCAAGAACCCTGCCACAGTGGCTGAGGTCATCACGCTGTGCCAGAGCTACGAGGAGCTCCGCCGGCAGCGTTCGATGACCCGTCGCTCCCCTTCACGAGGTGCAGAGCTTGCTGGATTGGTGGCCACCTCTGACCAGACGGCGTTGCTGACAGAGCTCAAGTCCTTCATCCGTGAAGAAATCGCACGGCAGTTCTCTCTCCTGGCCTTTGCCCACCCGCCAGCCGTTCAACAATCGGCGACCACCCTTCTTCCTCCCCTCCGCCGAGCGATCGAGCAAGAAATTTCGGAGGTCATGCCAGCGTACCACCAGCAATCTCCGGCTCCTGCGCCCCAGAGTTACGCTCAAGTTGTCGCCAGGCCGCCTCAAGTACTTCCGGCGGCCGCACCTCTGACTTACGCCGAAGCCGCCGCTCGACCTCCATCCACCGAAGCGGGTATGCCGGCTACGTATGCTGACGTCGTCCCTAGGCCTCGACTTCAGCCCACCATCCAGCCATTCCAGCCGCAGTTCCGTCCGTCAGGTCTTGCGACATGGGCGCGACCTACCCCGGCGAACCAATGGCGCACACCCGACAACCGGCCCATCTGCTTTGCATGCGGTTACGCCGGTCACGTTGCGCGTTATTGCTTTCGGGTGCAACCGCCTCCTGTCCCGTCACCTGCCGCTGGCCAGCTGAGCCGTCCCTTTCACGACTCACCCCCGTCTATGCCACCGACGTCTCGCCCAGCTTCATCTCCTCGTAGGCCCACGTCTCCACGACGTCGATCCCTGTCACCCATGCGGCCAAGTTCGGCCGCTCAAGAGCAGGAAAACTAGTCGTCGCAGTCCACGAGGCAAGGGCTGCGACGCTATCGAACTGTGAAAGCCCTCAGAGAAATCCATGGAATGTCATTGACGTGTTTGTGGACGGTGTTCGCTCATCTGCCCTTATCGATACTGGAGCTGCCGTATCCGTTATGGACGCAAAACTTTGCCGCTTACTCCCGAAAAGTGACGACGCCACTTTCTGGGATGTCCCTCCGTACCGCTAGTTCGCAGAGTATTCACCCTACAGCAGTGTGCACTGCTCGCGTCGTCATTCAGGAAGTTCTGTATGTCGTCGAGTTCATCATCATTACTGCATGCTCTCACGACGTCATCCTGAGATGGGATTTTCTCTCCCGCCACGACGCCGTCATTCATTGTGCCTCTGCCGAAATCGAACTCTCGCCGTTCTCACATTTGACGCCAGTAGACAGTCCCTCGGCACTGAGAAAGATCCTCGTCAAAGACGATACGACAGTACCTCCAAGCTCGTCAACGGCTGTGTCAGTGTACTGCGCCGGTCTCTCCGACACAATTGCACTCCTTTCGCCATCTGACCGTGGTTGCAGTAGGAAAGGGTTGCTAGTACCTTTCGCGACCGTGCAAGTAACTCAGGGCAACACCGCTATTTTTGTGACCAACCCATTCCCGTACATGGTTACGTTGGTTCGAGGGGACTGTCTCGGCAGAGTGGAACCCGTCGACGAAGCACAAGTCCTGGACGTACCCGATGACTCGCACTGTCCCAGCTCTCGTACCGTCAGTGCTATTTCCGCGTCTGATCCGTCACCTGCTGACGTATTTGGTCCCTCCATTGCTGATAACCTTACGTCGGTCCAGCGTTCCCAGCTTCTGGGCCTGCTGCAAGAATTTCGTTCTTCTTTCGATGTCGGGCAAACTTCTCTTGGTCGCACGTCCGCTGTTACACATCGCATCGACACTGGCGCCCAGCCACCGTTACGGCAACGTCCATATCGCGTGTCGCCTGCCGAACGTCGGGTAATTAATGAGCAAGTAGAAGACATGCTCCGACGCGACGTAATTCGGCCCTCGGACAGCCCATGGGCGTCTCCTGTTGTTCTCGTTGCGAAGAAGGACGGTTCTGTGCGGTTCTGTGTGGACTACCGACGCCTCAACAAGATCACTCGTAAGGACGTGTATCCACTACCGCGAATAGACGACGCGATTGACAGCCTGCAAGGAGCAGAATTCTTTTTCATCTCTCGATTTGCGCTCAGGGTACTGGCAAGTACCTATGGCTCAAGACGCTCGACCGAAGACCGCCTTTGTCACGCCCGACGGCTTGTACGAATTCAACGTCATGCCGTTTGGGCTGTGCAATGCGCCCGCC